>CAUYLG010067523.1:0-13196 GCA_963573385.1 Cacajao melanocephalus
CACAATTTTTCAAAATTCTGAAAAGGGAGTACAGCACTTCCTTGTTACAAAGGCACACCCATCGTGAGGCTTAATTATTCTGTGAAAGAAAGTAAGAGCCAAACTGAAGTTTCAATACAAGAGCTGGAAGACATTTTCTCCATACTAATAAAATCTGTGCCATTAAAACGAAAGAAATGAGCTGATCTTATTTCTACGTCTTTATGATATAATGTTTTCTATGTCAGTGGACTTGGTTTTCGTTCAAGGAACTGGCTACCCAGAATTATTTTTAGCTAGATTCATCTATTTCTAAAGTCCTAGAGGATTTTAGACTGAAGGCTGCTGGCCCTGGCTGATGCCTATCACCCACAAAGCCTCATATGTCACCTGGTTACCAGGAAACACTCAAGTCAGATAAGGGCTTACAATGCCTCGCCCCACAGCCCCACCCAACGCCTCACAATGCCCATCCCTGCTGCTGCCCACCTTGTGGCCACCCTGCCCCTCTGTGTGACTGCATTACTCATGCTGGGCTGCCTGAGCTTTCCAGTCCTGAGAAAAGCATGGCAGGGGGAGGTGGTGGCGGTTATTGGAAGTTACCCTGGGTGCTGAACTCAATAGAAAACCCTGGTTACTAAAGTCATTTCCATTAGCATCTCTGTTTTTCTGAGTCTGGCAGCTTTCATTTACTCACCGAATGTAGTTGTACACAACTTTTTGACTGCTTTTGTAACTAAATGCTTCTCTCCTGTCTTGCAAGTGTTAGTTTTTGTCTTTAACTTGACCAAAGCAAAAGAAATTAAATGTTTCCTCTCTCCTCCCCTTTACCACCCTCTCCCCACGACAGCAGTTTAGTGTCTGAATGACTCCAACACTCTCATCTTGAACAGGATTCTACTGGCAGGAGGGGGCAGAAAGGAAGGGGAGCCATGAAAACAAACTCTTTTGCACAGGCAGGGTCTGGCCTTTTAACTCTTAAACCTTTACCTTACAAATTCAAGTCTAAAGTCATTTCATCTCTTTTGGAACCTGTGACCATGAACCAGCTCCACCTCTCTTTTAGAACAAGGAGGTAAACAAAGCCCGTGAAGTCACTGGAGTAGGGCTGAAGAGACATTCATGTCAAAGTGGGAATTTTAAAGTGATCAGAGCACCACGGCTAAACTCTTTTGGGTAAAACCAAAACAAAAACACCTTTTTTACAGCCCTGGCAGTAACATTTCATACCTTTGGTACTCATTTTAAGCATGTCCCTCAATTTTTTTCCCCTCTGTTTTCAAAGTACAATAGGAAGAAATAAAGCAGCTTCTGTCAAGGTGACTTAAAACCATCTATTAAGACTACCATTTCCTGTGGGAAAAGCTCTCCCCCCTCCCAAAAAAAAGACAACCATGTAATCTCTTCCATGGCAAACTCTATTTTGAATTTAAGAAGTCTCCAAATATTTGAGTCTGAATTATCCCAATTATTAGCTTCCTTAAGGAATGGGAGAAAAGAAACAATTGAGCCCTTAACCAGTTCCTTCACTTACGTACCAGACGAGTTGGATAGGTGAGAACAGAAAATGCCATGGAGATGCCAAAAATGGAGTATTCAAATTTTCATTGAAAAAGCGGGGAGAATAGACCCAAAAGTCCTCAACGAGAAGACTCAACAACAAAGACAAGAGGCAGAACCAGGCTTTGTCCCCCATGCCCAGCCCTGGGAAAGCTGGCTATAGAGGCAGGAGGGAAGCTGGAACCTGGGGATGTCTCGGGAGGTAAGGGTTTGGGAAGGGGGTGGGGCCATGATGGCCAGAGATGTGCCAGACAGAAAATGGCACCCGTGGCTTCTTTACCTTTGGGCATCTTCGGGTTGGTGATGGGCTGCGCACGTTGGACTTCTGCGGCTTCCAAATCTGACTCGCCAGGCTCTGCAGTGGCGGATGCTGGTTCTGCGGCTGCCACAGTCTCAGGAATCTGAGAGTCATTGCAGGGTGCCACCTTCCGCCTGCACCAGCCACATTTGGGGCCAGCCCTAGGGCCCATGCAACAGCTGAAGGTGTTCCCCATGGACCACCTAGGAGAAGACCTTCTGTCTTATTTTAAAAACCAAAGGACACAGCAAGCGCCAAAAGGCACAAAAACTGCCGTGACACAGTATAGTCGGAGCACCTCCTCCCCCCACTACTAGCTACCGACTGAAGGCTGCTGGCCCTGGCTGATGCCTATCACCCACAAAGCCTCCTATGTCACCTGGTTACCAGGAAACAACCAAGTCAGGCTGGTGGCTCACAAAGCCACACCCCACAACCCCACCCAAATGTCATAATGCCCATCCCTGATGCTGCCCACCGTGTGGCCACCCTGCCCCTCTGTGGTGACTGCATTATTCATCCTCGGCTGCCTGAGCTTCCCAGTCCTGAGAAGAGTGCAGGGGGGTTTTATTGGAAGTCACCCTTGGCAACGCACTCAATATAAAACCCTGGTTACAGCAGGGTGTGGTGGCTTACGCCTGTAATCCCAGTACTTTGGGAGGCTGTGATGGGTGGATCACCTGCAGTCAGGAGTTCAAGACCAGCCTGGCCAATATGGTGAAACCCCAGTCTTTACTAAAAGTACAAAAATTAGCCGGGCATGGTGGCGGGCGTCTGTAATCCCAGCTACTCGGGAGGCTGAGGCAGGAGGATAGCTTGAACCCAGGAGGTGAAGGTTGCATGAGCTGAGATCGTGTCATTGCACTCCAGCCTGGGTGACAAGAGTGAAACTCTGTCTAAAAAGAAAGAGAGAAAGAGAGGAAGGAAAGAAAGAGAGAGAGAGAGGAAGGAAGGAAAGGAGGGAGGGAGGGAAAGGGAAGGAAGGAAGGAAGGAAGGAAGGAAGGAAGGAAGGAAGGAAGGAAGGGAGGGAGGAAGGAAGGAAGAAAGAAAACCAAACCCTGGTTACTGAAGTCAGTTTGATGAGCATCTCTGTTTTTCTGAGTCTGATAGCTTTCATTTGCTCACCAAATGTAGTTACACATAAAATTTTGACAACTTTTGTAGCTAAATGTTTGCCTCCTGTCTTACAAATGTTAGTTCTTATCTGCAACTTGACCATAAGAACCCCCAGGGCCCTGGTCCCACTCTCAATAAAGAGTTTTGACTGTGTACCCTGAATGAAACCCTAGGACACCTGACACTTTCACTTCCTTGTCTATAATACAGGGACTGAACTCATTCTTCCCAGTTCTGTAATGCTAGGACTTACCAACTCCCTTTTCTCCCTGTGTTTCTTTTTTCCATGGCAGAGGTATTCAGATATTTCTATTTATTTAATTGCTTGTTTGTTTACTTATTTATTTAAGACAGAGTATTGCTCTGTCGCCCAGGATAGAGTGTACTGGCACAATCTTGGCTCACTGCAACCTCTACCTCCCAGGTTCAAACGATTCTCCAGCCTCGGCCTCCTGAATAGGTGGGACTATAGGTGTGCGCCACCGCATCTGGCTAATTTTTGTACTTTTGTAGAGACAGGGTTTCACCATGTTGGACAGGCTGTTCTTGAACTCTTGACCTCAGGTGATCCACCCACCTTGGCCTCCCAAAATGCTGGGATTACAGGCGTGAGCCACCACATCCAGCCTCAGATATTTCTTTTAGTAACAATGAATGAAGCATTATTTTCTTATATAAATTGGGAGCCACACAGTGGGGTACCGCTGTCCTTATTTGATAAAGATGAATAGTCAACATCTGGCAAGCGTTATGTACCTGACAGTGTTCCAACTGTGGCATACTAATTTAACCCTCAGAAACAGTCCCATTTTACAGATTTTACAGAATGAATCTAGATGGAAAAGTCAAGTTAATTTCCCCAAGTTCCCATGACTGCTCAAGGTGAGGCCAGAATTTAATCCTGAATAACCTTGATCCCCACAAGACGATCGCGATTATCAGAAGGTAAAGGTAGAAGTCAAGCACGGAAGGGAAGCTACATAGTAGATTAGTATATTTTAAGAAAAGTGGCTTGGCGTGGTGGCTCACACCTGTAATCCTAGCACTTTGGGAGGCTGAGGCAGGTGGATCACCTGAGGTTAGGAATTCGAGACCAGCCTGGCCAACATGGCGAAACCCTGTCTCTACTACAAATATAAAAATTAGCTGGGTGTGGTGGGCGTGCACCTGTAATCCCAGCTACTTGGGAGACTGAGGCAGGAGAACCACTTGAACCCAGGAGTTGGAGGTTGCAGTGAGCCGAGATCGTGCCACTGCACTCTAGCCTGGTGACAGAGTGAGACTGTGTCTCAAAAATAAATAAATAAAGAGAGACATTGTGTTAGGAGGCTGAGGTGGGTGAATCATTGAGGTCAGGAGTTCAAGACCAGCCTGGCCAACTTGGCTAAACCCCATCTCTACCAAAATACAAAAATTAGCCTAGCATGGTGGCGAGCCCTGTAATCCCATCTACTCAGGAGGCTGAAGTAGAAGAATCATGTGAACCAGGGAGGTGGAGTTTGCAGTGAGCCGAGATCGAGCCATTGCACTTCAGTCTGGGTGACAGAGAGAGATTCTGTCTCAAATGAATAAATTAATTAAAATAAATTTAAAAAGCCAGGCACGGTAGCTCATGCCTATATTCCCAGCACTTTGGGAGGTCGAGGCAGGCAGATCACTTGAGGTCGGGAGTTTTAGACCAGCCTGACAACATGGAGAAACCCCATCTCTACTAAAAATACAAAATCAGCTGGGTGTGGTGGCGCATGCCTGTAATCCCAGCTACTCAGGAGGCTGGGGCAGGAGAATCGCTTGAACCCGGGAGACTGAGGTTATAGTGAGCTGAGATCTTTCCATTGCACTCCAGCCTGGGCTACAAGAGCAAAACTCTGTCTGAAAAAAAAAAAAAAGAGAGAGAGAGAGAGGGAGAATGACATGATGTTCATCTGGGAGAACAGTAAGGCTAAAGGCAGTGGAAATGACTGATGTGGACGGAAAAGTTTTGTGGTCATTTGGGAGAGAAAACAGGAAGCACTAGATCATTCGATATGGAAGAACAGGGGAAGTAAAAGGAAAACAGGCGCTAAGGCTGTAGTTTGAAGGACTGTGTAGATAGCAGTGACTTTCTCCTACACAGGGAATAGAGGAATAGGTGTGGGGAATAACATAGTTTTGAACTCTTTTTTTTTTTTTTTTTTTTTTTTAAGACAGTGTCTCACTCCTAAACCAGGTGCCAGGCTGGAGTGCAGTGGCGCGATCTTGGCTCACTGCAACCTTCACCTCCCGGGTTCAAGCAATTCTCCTGCCTCAGCCTCCCGAGTAGCTGGGACTACAGGCACGCGCCACCACGCCTAGCTAATTTTTTTGTATTTTTAGTGGAGATGGGGTTTCACCATGTTGGCCAGGATGGTCTTGATCTCTTGACCTCGTGATCCACCTGCCTCAGCCTCCCAAAGAGTTTTGGACTCTTAAGTGTCACTTGGAATGGAACCCTCTGGTTGAAAGTTGGATAGAAACCATTGTAGGCTAAGTCCATTCTGTGACATTGCAACTCATGTTTTCAAAAATAACACACACACACTAAATCAAACCATTAAGAAAATTTCCTAAAATTTACATACTAAGAATATGGCAGTTTTTTAGTTATTACTTTCTTTCTTCTTTTTTTTTTTTTGAGACTGAGTCTCACTCTGTTGCCCAGGCTGGAGTGTAGTAAATTGATCTCGGCTCACTGCAATCTCCACCTCCCGGGTTTAAGGGATTCTCCTGCCTCAGCCTCCTGAGTAGCTGGGACTACAGGCGCGTACCACCACGCCCGGCTCATTTTTTGTATTTTTAGTATAGACGAGGTTTCACTGTGTTAGCCAGGATGGTCTGACTCTCCTGATCTCGTGATCTGCCCACCTTAGCCTCCCAAAGTGCTAGGATTACAGGTGTGAGCCACTGCACCTGGCCTAGTTATTACTTTTTTAGAGGAACTTTTATGTTGTTAGCAAATGAGTCGTCATGTAAAATAAAACTGTTATATAAAAAGAACATTTACATTTTGTCATCAGAGCATATAGAAAACAATTGAAGCCATGGGTATGGCATAGACTGCTGTAAAAAGCTGTGTCTAACAGAGAGAGTTACAAAGAAAGGAAACTTTGGGGTCAGGTGCGGTGGCTCACACCTGTAATCCCAGCACTTTCGGAAGCCGAGAAAGGTGGATCACTTGAGGTCAGGAGTTCGGGACCAGCCTGGCCAATATGGTGAAACCTCCGTCTCTACTACAAATATAAAAATTAGCTGGGCGTGGTGGCAGGCACCTGTAATCCCAGCTACTTGGGAGGCTGAAGCAGAAGAGTTGCTTGAACTTAGGAGACGCAGGTTGCAGTGGGCCAAGATGGCACCAGTGCACTCCAGCTTGGGCAACAGAGCAAGACTCTGTCTCAATAAAAAAGGAAAAAGAAAAAAAAAGAAGAAGAAGAAAGGAGACTTGGGTAATAGGATGATTTAAGTGGCATTAAGTAAAGCCTGAAAATCTGAGGAGTGAGAGTCAAGGTACCCGAATGTTCATCAGAAACAGCTGATTTGGCGAATTTCCTCAGAATGAAGATGGCGTCTGCTTCTCATTTCTGTAGTGGCCGCACCTAGCACAGTACCTGGTCAGTAAGTACTCAATACCTAATACCCCAATGAACAGAGTAAAATTTTGCCAGTTCAGTATTTCCATACCCACCAAGTTCCCTCATGGCATGTTACTTCTTTTGCTTACTGTAATGTTTTTGAAGTTCGTCCCTACCTAGTTCTTTTCCTTTGTATAACTAACTGAGCAGCACTCCACGGTACTGTTATACCACATGGGTCTATCCGTTCTCTAGCTGACGGACACTTGGGTTGTTTCCACTTGTTGACTGTAGTGAATGAGACTGCTGGGAACATTTATGTATACATTTTTTTTTTTTGTGACCAAGTCTTGTTCTGTTGCTCAGGCTGGAATGCAGTGACACGATCTCGGCTCACTGCAACCTCTGCCTCCAGGGTTCAAGCGAGTCACCTGCCTCAGCCTCCTGAGTAGCTGGGATGCAGGGGCCCACCACCACATCCGGCTCTTTTATATAAATATATTTGGTAGAGATGGAGTTTCCCCATGTTGGCTAGGCTGGTCTGGAACTCCTGACCTGAAGTGAACCGCCCACCTTGGCCTCCCAAAGTGCTGGGATTACAGGCGTGAGCCACCTCGTCCAGCCAGGGACACGTTTTTTGTTGTTGTTTGTTTTGTTTTTTTGAGACCGAGTCTCACTCTGTGGCCCAGGCTGGAGTGCAGTGGCGCGATCTTGGCTCACTGCAACCTCTGCCTCCCAGGTTGTTCAAGCGATTCTCTTGCCTCACCCTCCCAAGTAGCTGGAACTACAGGCATGCGCCATGACGACTGGCTAATTTTTTGTATTTTAGTACAGACGGAATTTCACCGTGTTAGCCAGGATGGTCTCGATCTCCCGACCTCATGATCCACCCACCTCGGCCCCGCAACCTGCTGGGATTACATGCGTGAGCCACTGTGACCGGCCTACATGTCTTTTTTGAACACATGCTTTTATTTCTTCTGGATAAATTTCTAGGGCTGGGATGGCTAGGTCAAATGGCTAATTTATGCTTAAGTTCTTTCTGTGACCTTTCTTATTAATAGAAAATATTATACTGATACATAATATTGGGCCTATCCATGAGGTCCGTGTGATGTTTGGTTCAGCGCATCCAGCACGTCATCAAGTCAAGGTATTTGGGGTATGGCCTTGAGTATTCACCATTTCTACGTGTTGAGTATATTTCAAGTCATCTCATAGCTACTTTGAAATATACTTTGGGAGGCCAAGGCCAGGAGGAAGCCAGGAAGGAAACATACATGAGAGGCCTGGAAGAGGCTCAGGACACTTGCGAAAGACAGGCTCTGAGCTCCCCAGGAACCCGTGCAAATACATTGTTGCTAACTGTCATCACTTTACTCTGCTATCCAACATTAGAACACATGCATTGAATCTATGAGGATTCATTGACCAACCTCTGCACGTTCCCTTCTCATACCTGGAGAAGGAGAGAGGAAGGAGGGAAAGAAAGTGTGGTTGGCTGAGTTAGGACCTCCCAGGGATGCCTGTGTCCCAGTCCCGGGACCTGTCCATGTGCTGTGTTGTGTGGCCACAGGGACTTTGCAGATGTGACGGTGTTAAGGAGCCTGGGGTGGAAGATGATCCTGGGTTATCTGCCTGGGTCCAAGGTGGGGTTTTTATAAGGGAAAGAGGGAGGTAGGGGGGTCAGAGTGAGAGAAGGTGTAGGGGTGGAGGGAAAGAAAGGGAGAGAAGGAGGGAGGATGAGAGAAGACAGTGGAGGTAGGGGGGGAGAGAGAGAGAGAGTGAGAGAGAGATTTGAAGGGGCTGCTCTGGCATTGAAGTTGGAGGAAAGGGCCAGAAGCCCAGGGCGTCCTCTGGAAGCTGAAAACATCCTGGAAGCAGATTTTCGCCAGAGCCCTCAGAAGGAGGCCACCCCTGCTGTGCCCTGATTTTAGCACTCTAGTGTTCATTTTGGACTTCTGACCTTCAGACCTGGGAGAGAATCAGTGTGTGATGTTTTAAGCCACTAACTTAGGGGTCATTTGTGACAGCAGCCACCGGAAATTCAAACAGGAGCCGTGGGAGAGACTCCCCAGGATGCTCGGAGGACCCCTCCCTGGCTCCACCCACAGAGACACAGGCCTGACCCCTGCTGGTGCCCCCACCCCTCTAACCCCCTGCTGAGCAGGAACCATGCAGGAGGGGCTGGGCCGTGTTCTCTCCCCCACACCTTTCTCTCAGAAAGCAGCTGGAGCCCCAGACCCAGAGAGCCTCACAGAGAAAAAGTCTCAATGCAGGACCTGTTTTTCCACCTGAGGCCCAGGATCCAATGCAGAAGTGTTTTTCAAAAAGGATGCTTCCCCCAGGGAACAACACTCACAGCAGGGCTAGGTCAGGGGTGGAGGGGAGGGGAGGGGAGGGGAGGATGGAGAGGGATAACACCGGGAGAAATACCTGATGTAGGGGCTGGTGCAGGGAATGGAGACAGCAAACCACCATGGCATGTATGTACCTATGCAATGATCCTGCAGGATGCAGAATGTGCACATGTACCCCAGAGCCCAAAGTACAATTAAAAAAAAAAAGAATGCTTCCTCCAAAGATGGCCAGTGACATTCTGTGCCAAGCATCTGAGAAATATCTCCATGTCCTAGGGCTTCCAGGCAGATACCTGTGCACATGTCAGAGCCCAAATCCCACTGATGATGAGGCCTTGGGTAAAACACATCTCCACTTTTAATTGTGATGAGATGCCTGGCCTCAGCCCTCAGCATGGAGAACACCGACTTCTCTTGAGCAAAGACTTGTTTAACCTCTTAGAAATGATGGCGCACCTGTTACCCTTCTTGCACTAGTTCCTGGGTAGCTCAGAGTCTATCTTTTTACAAGTGTCCTGAGCCTCTTGTAGGCCTTTCATGTGTGTTTCCTTCCTGGCTTCCTCCTATTTTTCTCACACCTCTGAACCTACTGTCAGGTGAAAAATCAAGATGGGCCCAAAATTTAAGAGCTCATGAATCTGATGGTGTTTGGAGTGTCCTGGACGGTCTAGCTCTCAGTGGTGGGGACTTGGGCAGAAAGGAAGGAGAACATTCCAGGGGCCAGGGCCAGAAGCAGGGGGCTCCAGGCCCAGAGTAGGATTTCTAGGCTGAGGAAAGAGAGGCCGTGGGTGGGTAGAGGGTCCAGAGGGCGTATCTGGAGGCTCAACCAGAAATAGCTCCCTCCAGAAAGCAGGCAGCGAGTTGGGGGTTGAGCTGCAAAGAGGAAGGGGAGGAGGGAGAGAATGGAGGGACTCGTGTTGAGTGAGCAGACTCCTATCCTGGCCTGTTTCCCCAGGAGACACCCCTTGCAGGCTGTGATACTCTCCCCCAGGCTATTTTCCCACTGGTGCCAGGATGCCCCCAGCGCCACACTGAGAATCCAGGAGAAGCATCCAATTATATGAGAGACAAGAAATGCAGAGAGAGCAGGCTTTCTGGTTGACAGTGAGGATATTTATTGAGGGTTTATTGGGTGCAGGGAGAAAGGTGGATGGCTTGGGATGGAGGGAGAGACCCCTCCCCTGGGATTCTGCAGCTGCAGGCACCTGTGGGTGGGGTGAGGGTTGGGGGTCTAAGGACATCCTGCAGTGGCCACTGTCTTCTCCACGGTGCTCCCCTCGTGTGTGACCTGGCAGCTGTATCTGCTGCGGGACTTCCACTGCTCAGGAGTCAGGCTCAGGTAGCTGCTGGCCGCATACTTGTTGTTGCTCTGTTTGGAGGGCATGGTGGTCTCCACGCCCTGGGCGATGGGGATGCCATCTGCCTTCCAGGTCACCGTCAAGATTCTTGGATAGAAGTCATTCATGAGACACACCAGTGTGGCCTTGTTGGCTTGCAGCTCCTCAGAGGAGGGCGGGAACAGAGTGACCGAGGGGGTGGCCTTGGGCTGACCTGTGTGGACAGAGCGGGGTGAGAGAGGGCAGAGGGTGTGTGGGGTGTCGTGGAGCGTGTCTCTCCGTCTAAAGTCTCTGGGAGGGTTCACGGTGGGGCCGTCGGGTCCACCCTGGGCCTCCTTCCTTCCTCATCCCCCTCCTTTCCGCTGGAGCCCTCTGGAGAGCAGACAGCCCCGTACCTTCCCAGGAGCCCTTCCCAAGTCACCTTTCCCTGGTGCCCTGGCCCAGCTCTTCCTCTGCAGCCTTGGTTTCCCCCTGTGTACTCAGGACAGGCTGCTCCCTCCTTCCTGGTTTCTGGAGTCTGAGTTTGGAATCTAGGGGTCCCCCCCACAGCACACAAAACCATTTGTCAGAGCGTGGGGAGGCCCAAGCCTGGCATGACCTGGAGCTTCCCGTCCCCTGGGACGCCAGGCTGTGCCCCAGCTTGGCCCACTCAGCTCTGCTAGAGAAGCGTGGGCTCCACCCACACACTCTGGGGCACTGCCGTCTCCCCTGTCCCCACCAGCCCGACCACAGGACCCTTCACATTGGCTACGTCCTTGGGGCTGTTCCCCCAGACTTTGGGGCACTGCAGCCCCCATGCCCACCCCAGCAGCTTCTGATGCCCCTGGACTCCACTTGGCGGCCATGGAGTTCTCCGCACCCCGTTTACTCCCCGCTAGTTCCCTCCTGGTTCTAAGCTGCCCTTCCTCAAATGAAGGTGGGAGGCTGACCCGTGAACAAAGAGACTCCAGGGCTCCAGAGACAGACACATCTCTGCCCTAAAGACCCTCTCCTTTCTGGTGACCTTCCTGGGAGGGTTGGGCTCTGGCTCCTCACCCAGTCTCATCCGTCCCTCTGTGTCCCCATGTCCTCATGACCCAGCACAGACCAGAGAGCTGCAGGCTAGACCCAGAGCCATCTCTGTGCCCTCCATTGATCTCCCCTTGGGGTGACCTCTGTGTCCCCAGACCCCTGTGTGGCCTTCGCAGGCTGGATAGGCATCCAGCCTCAGCCTAGACCCTGGGGTCCCAGGGACTGTCTCTAAGGCCACTGCAGGGCTCTCATTAGAACCAGTCTCCGTCCCTCCCTCAGACATCTGGCCTGGAAGAGGGGAGGAGCCTGACCCTGCCTAATCCCAGCCCAGGCCTGGGGACCAGGCTGCATCCCGCTGTTGGAAACCTGAAGGTGTCTGCTCCCATTGTGGGGCCCTTCCCGCCAGTTACCCCGAGACTAGCCTACTTCCCCTAGACCCCATGGAGAAAGGAAGGGTTCAGTGCTTAAGGCTGGGAGGGCAGAGGGGAAGCCCCAGAGAGAGAGAAAACAGATGTTCCAGAGACAGCAGAGGGTGGGACAGGCTGGGGAAGGTTGTGGGAGCCACTTACCTAAAACGTTGAGCTGGGTCCCGCTGCCAAACACATGCCTCAGTGAGTTCTGCTTGGATTGAACATCCCGAGACCAACACCTGGGGCCAGCCCAGGAGCCGTGCTGGAGCAGGAACCTGCTGGGTATGAGGGGCACAGGGCTGCAGCGTGCAGGCTGTGACCTGCGCACAGGGCAGGGGGTGGCCAGCCTCCCAGTGGTGTCTCTGGGCCTGTCCCCTGTGTGAGGCAGGTGCTGCCCACAGCTTTGCGGTCACCCCAGTGTGTGTTCCCTTCTCTGAAGCCGTTGGTGCTGATAGCAACACTGGGCCCGCTAGGTTCCAGCAACTCCCTGAGTGACACATCCCCTCAGACAGCTGTGCGGTGTGGCTGAGGAGTCCTGAGCTGGCTCGGAACTGCCCAACCTCACTTGGCCTCATTTGAAGGGCCTCTGAAATTCACCACAAGTGTCCTCAGTCAAGCCAGGCTGACTTCCTTCCTGGACCAGGACACTGGGTCATTCCCGACTCAGGAGGAGAGTCGTCTGCTTTTATATCTATCCGTGGAGATGCAGCTCAGCCTCACTTTGTTCACGAAGCCTTTCCGATCTCTCAGATCATTCCTTCTGTCTGTCCATCCATCCATCTGTCCATCTATGCATCTATTCATCTGTCTTTGCATCCATCTATCATCCGTCCATTCATCCATCCATCTGTCCATCTATGCATCTATTCATCTGTCTTTGCATCCACCTATCATCCGTCCATTCATCCATCCATCTGTCCATCTATGCATCTATTCATCTGTCTTTGTATCCATCTATCATCCGTCCATTCATCCATCCATCTGTCCATCTATGTATCTATTCATCTGTCTTTGCATCCATCTATCATCTGTCCATTCATCCATCCATCTATCTGCCCATCTGTGCATCTATTCATCTGTCTTTGCGTCCATCTATCATCCTTCCACCCACCCATCTATCATCCGTCCATCCATCCATCTATCTGTCCTTTCATCCATAAATCCATCATGTCTGCCAGGCACTGTTTCGTGTCCGGGGGACATAGTGTGGTCCCCCAGGCTCTCACACCCATCTCTCCCACATCATGGACAACAAGGCCCTCTTCATGGTCACGTTCAAGGTCCTTCTGCTGTACCTGTGTCTCTGCTGGATGTGACATGGGGCTGGCCCCTCTTTCCAGTGACTCTCTTTCCCTGGCATCCGTTTCTCCATGGCCCATGCCTGGCTGCTGACTCCGCAGACCCCTACCCAAACCTTTTTCTTGGC
Source organism: Cacajao melanocephalus (assembly GCA_963573385.1). Classification (NCBI taxonomy): domain Eukaryota; kingdom Metazoa; phylum Chordata; class Mammalia; order Primates; family Pitheciidae; genus Cacajao; species Cacajao melanocephalus. Next base: position 13,086 of record CAUYLG010067523.1, read on the forward strand.
CATCTTCACACTCTGTGGACCCCTACTACTGCCCAGGTGGTGAGGCTGGAGCCTATCCCAGCTCCAAACCCTCTCAGCTCTACCTCAATTGCCTGCTGACCATGCCCAGTG
>CAUYLG010067524.1:0-38700 GCA_963573385.1 Cacajao melanocephalus
TGGAAGGGAATGTATGTTTTACATGACAGAAGTGAACCCACAAAATTCATCCAGCTGTCATTGGTCATCTGGACTTTTTATTTCTGGCATTTATTGAGGCTGTGGCAATACTTGGGGCTCCTGTCGTTCTTGATAAACTCAATAGTCTAAGGAAACAATGTGTCTCTTTTTTTCTTTTTCTTTTTGTGAACCCACAAATTAGCTTGAATTATTCAAAAATAATTTACTTCTGTTTAGATCACTTCCTACCACTTTCCTTTCTTCCAGGAATTTATGAGACATATACTAACACATATACATATTCTCTTAGTATTGTGCTGCCTTTCTGTACCTGTGGTTTAAATAAAGAGTGAAAAGGTAAATAATATTATACAATTAAAATGAAAACGCATTTTGCAAATCCCCGACTTAGAGCTGGCAGCCTTTTCCTTGCTATTAAGAAAAAACACCACAACTCCCTTCACCATTGTTAACTTCATACTTTGTTAACATCTATTTATCTAGTTTCTGTGGTCTTTGATTTGGTACTGCCTCCTGCCTGCTTTTTTGGCTGGTTCACTGCTAATTAACACCTCTCTCACAGAGTAGGCTGGAGAAATCAAGGGCCCTAAATTTCAAACTCACCCTGTTTGCTTTTTGTTAGCTTCTCTAATGAAAAGTTTCATGGGGCTGATTGGAATCTTGGTATTAAACAGTTTGGGGGGTGATCTAAGGACTTTATTATCAATGCTTTTCCTATTTTCTGTAATTGAAGTTAGCTGTATTGTCATTGGAGAAATAGGCAAAATGGAAGCCTATACCACATTGGTATTAGGGAACTTAGATTTGCATCTTTACTAGGCCACTTAGCCATGTGGCTGGTCTTCCTCTCCCACGTATCCTGTCCATCTGCAATGGTGCAGTTGGATGGGTTGCTTCCCCAGGCCCCTGATGTCTCTGCGTCCTGTGATTGCCTCCCTCGAAGGTCATGAAACGAGTGCGTACCGAGCAGATTCAGATGGCAGTGTCCTGCTACCTCAAACGCCGGCAGTATGTGGACTCAGATGGTCCCCTGAAACAAGGACTGCGGCTGTCACAGACTGCTGAAGAGATGGCGGCCAATCTCACGGGTAATGATGGGGGCTTGTCTGGTGGGGTGAGCCTGGAACAGGAGAACTCACGTCAGTATCCATGTGGAAATACTTCCCCTCTTCTCAAGATAGTGCCAGAGAGCAGACCAAAAAGCCCAGTGAGCTACATTAAATGAATGATGTTGGCCTCAGAGACCCTGTCAGTCATTCAGAGCCATGCTCACATGTCACTTCTAATAACCTCTGTGGTTCCCCTGGCTAAAGTCATTTCCTTCCTCAGAACTCAGTTACTTTATCTGTACCTGATGATATGTGCAACTTTTTCCTTCTGTAAACAATTAATCTTGAAGACCCTTAGGGCCAGGATCTCCCTCTGTCCCCTTCTTGTACAGGTTCCCTCTCCTCCAGCATGGAGCCTCGCATGTGGAAGTCAGGTTCATTGAGTGAATTAGTACTTCAGGATCCGTGGTTGGAATATTAGTATTGTACACACATTCCTGAGGTTTTTAAAATTGGTTTTTGTTTTGAAATCAGATTCTATTTTAGAAAAACTTGAGGTGACTCCATCTGGATTAACAAGTACAATCATCTCTCAATATCCATAAAGGACTGGTTCCAGGACCCTTCCATGGATACCAAAGTCCACAAACACTCAAGTCCCTGATAAGACGTGGTATCTTTGGCCTAGTAGGTTACATCTACACACATCCTCCTGTAGTCTTTAAATCATCTCTAGATTACTTATAATACCTAATACAATACCTACATATTACCTTGTTCACGTGGATTTATCATAATATTCAGCACCTAGTAAATTCAAAATTTGCTTCTTGGGACTGAATTTTTTTTCCTTAAATATTTTTGATCTGCAGTTATTTGAATCCATGGATGTGAAACCCATAGATGTAGATGGCCAACTGTAATTGTTAGCTATTTTGTGAGTTTATGTTTTTATGTAATATATCTTTTTTTTTTTTTTTGAGACAGGGTCGGTCTCTATCACCCAGACCGGAGTGCAGTGGTGCAGTCACAGCTCACTGTAGTCTCAACCTCCCAGGCTCAAGTGATCCTTCCATCTCAGCCTCCCAAGTAGCTTGGACCACAGGCATGCATAACCACCTGGCTAATTGTTTTTTCTTGTTATTCTTGTTAGAGATGGGGTCTCAGCATGTTGCCCTGGCTGGTCACGATCTCCTGGCCTCAAGTGATCCTCTCACCTTGGCCTCCCAACATGCTGTGATTATAGGTGTGAGCCACTGCACCCAGCATAACATGACTTTCTTTTACTGAACTTATTTACTAGAGATTATGAAAAAAAAAATTGCTGGGATGCTTTAGGATTGTTATAAACTACGTTAGTGACTGTGTGGAGGTGGAGTTAGCAACGATTTCTGCAGCTGAGCCCCGATTCCCTTTCTTATATGCTCAGACTACATCCTTCTCTCTTCTGTGTTCCTGGACTCTCTATGCTCTTCCAAACATCTCACCACCTGTTCCATTTCTTAATGGTTTCATCCTCCATCCTAGTAACAGCAGTTGCCTCAGCTCCCTCTTTTCATAGACCTTCGAAGTCAGGGACCCAAGGTTCATTGACATTGCTATGGGAAGAGAGTGCTAGGACAGTAACAACCTGAGGATGCTCCCAAAGGAGTGGTTCCTGACTCCCTCTGAAACACTAACAGAAGCCCAGTCAGCAGTCTGCCTTCACATACTTCAGGGTCAGATCTACCCATTCTTCCTTTCCTTCGAACTCCTCAGAGATACTCTTGGTCAAAACAGGGCCAGATCATGGCCATGGTATAAAATACTAAGTGCCTTATTGTTTGAGTGGGGAGTTCATTTACAAGACCTCTGTCCCACTGTAGAGTAATTCATTCTGAACTTGCTGTCCAGCCGTTTAAAAAATCTCCTGCTGCCCTGCATCCTTTGGAACCAGAGAGCAGTAATTCTTGGTGTTGATAGAAAGTAGGAATGAACATTATTAAACAATCTTCCACAACTTTGCTCATCTAAGTTGTCTTAGTTTCAATAGGATAGCTTATTAGGAGAAAGTGTTGTTGCTGGAAAACCGCCAGGAAAAGTGAGAAACATGAAATACGATTATCAGAAGATTCTATCCTGGATTTTTCCATCAGTCAGGTAATCAGAAGAATTCTGTCTTTATTCAGCAGACATTTAGTGAACATCTGCTTATAGGCCAAGTGCTGAAAAGTTCTAGAGATAGCCACGATTTGACCCTATCTCTAAGAAGCTAAGTGTTCTAGTTGGGAAGTGAGCCAGGTAAATCAGTGATATAGAAGAGTATCGGGTAGTAAGTTCTGTGAAGGAGGGGGTTCAGTGGTAGCAGAAAAGATGATCATCTAAATTAGGCTGGCAAGCCAAGGAAGTCTCCCCAAAAGGTCTTGTGGTTCCTGACATATAGTTGGGGGTCAGTAAATAGTCAAAGGCACGAGCTGAGTTTCAAAGGAACCATGAGACATTTACCAGGGGACAAATTGGAGGAGGATGTCCAAGTTTTCAAATGTGAATTTTAGAAAAATTAGTCCAGTGGCAGTATTGATAGAGCCCAGCCCAGATTAGAATCAGGGAAAGTAGTTAGAAGGTGCAGTCCAGTGAGAAGTGAGGACAGCCTCAGTTGAGGAAGCGGTCATGAGAGTGGAGAGGAGAGGATACATTTTAGGAATCTGTAGGATGTAGTAATGGAATAACTAAAGGTGGGGGCAAGAAGAAGAAGGAGGAGTTGTGCCCTTGCATGTGAGCTTGCAGCAGGTCCTCTGCTTCTGGCTGTTGCTGCCTTCTCATGGCGTAGGTTGACTTTCCTCTCACCTGTGTTTCCCTTTCTGTGTATTTCCTGTTACGGCTCCCTCAGTCCTGCTGTGTTCATCATCATTTCTCCATCCATATTCCATTGTCCAAAATGCATTAATGTTTCATTCAGGACACTGTTAAAGGTGGCGTCACTTGGTTTTTAGTCACCTTCTTTCCCCAGTGTTCCCCACTCCTCCAGTAAACAGGAGGAGAATGGTTTTTGTTTTTTGTTTTAAGAAAGCATAAACTCCCAGATTGGGGATCTCTGAGTGTGTGTTTACATACTGAATATTGAGACTCCAGCCTTGTTTCCCCCATGCCAGTTCATCTGCCCAGAATGCTGCAGCCAGGCACACATGCTCCCGGAAGGCAAGTAAATGATCCTTCGCTGGTGAGTCCACTTTGCCCAAGAAGAAAGACCAAAAGACAGTGATGTTAGGGCATTGCTCACCCTGCTCACCCTGGAGGTTGAGCCTCACCACCCCAAGTTTTCACCAACGTTGGAGTGCTTCACTGTCAGACAGCCAGGGGCCATTGGACCCTTGAAGATACATCTTATAAGAAGGGCAGATGGAAAGAAATGGAAGAAAACTTCAAAAATACCTTGTTTCCAATACTTAAGATTCAAAAATCATATCCTGTTGGGGGAAAAAAAAATGTTGAGAATGAAAAAAGTTGTCAGTTAGATACACGATAGTAAAAAATAAAAAATCATTAGGTATTATAAGTAATGTACAGGGAAATAATCAGTAAAAGGGTTGAAAGGTGAGGAAGGCCTTCAGAAAGTAGAGCAAAAAAGACAAGAAATGGAATAATGGGAGAAAAAAATTAAAGGATTGGTTCACGGGATCTGACCTTGAAATTGTAGGAATCTCAGAAGATAGGAAGGAATTATCAAAATGATTCAAGAAAATTTCTCAGAACTAGAAGACATGAATTTCTAGATTGAAAGGGCCTACTAAGTGCCCAGCACAATGGTTGACAGTGGACCCACACCAAGGCACCTGTGAAATGTCAGAACACAGGGTCAAACGTTTCCTGATGAATCTTTCATGAGTTTATGCACCTGTCCACTCTCTTTCACCTTGTCATGTGCTTTATGCCTTTCCTTCCCTGGCCCTCATTTTATTGGGCTTCAGGAGGGCGAGGAGAGAAACAAGTGTCGTCAGTCTGTCATATTTAACCAGGACCCAGCACACTTTGGAAACCTGCTGAAATATCAGTTGCTGTCCATGCATGCACAGCACCCTCCTCCACCCATCCTGCCACATACTGGATTAATAATCATCTCTCTGTTTCCTGCCCTGCCTTGTGTATCTTCTCCTCTTTAGTGCAATCAGAATCTGGTTGTGCCAACATAGTGTCTGCAGCCCCTTGCCAGGCAGAACCCCAGCAATATGAAGTACAGTTTGGACGACTGCGGAATTTTCTCACTGGTAAGTAAGTACGCAGCTCTAGAACCTTTTCTTATTAAGAAACAGAATAGGCCGGGTGTTTGAGACCAGCCTGGCCAACACAGTGAAACCTCGTCTCTACTAAACATACAAAAAATTAGCCAGGCCTAGTGTCAGGCACCTGTAATCCCAGCTACTCTATAGGCTAAGGCAGGAGAATCGCTTGAACCTGGGAGGCAGAGGTTGCAAAGAGCCAAGATCGCTCCACTGCATTCCAGCCCTGGCAACAGTGCGAACTCTGTCTCAAAAAAAAAAAGAAAAAAGAAAGAAACAGAGTGATACAGACCAACACAGGGCACACTGCTTATGAGTTAGCCCTGCTCCACAAGGAGCAGTAAAAAGAAAAATAAAAAAATAGCGTAATGTAAATTTCCCTCAGAACCAACTATCTTCCATAATTGGTGTTAGGTACTAGGGATTCGAAGGTACTTTTAACACAGTTCTTGCATTCAAACTTATGGTCTATTGGAATTCCTGAGAGAGTTCAATCATGAGGTTTAAGTTTACAAAGGCAGAGCTCTGGGTGTTTTATTCACTTTTATTCATGGCTTTCAACACAGTGACTTGTGACTTGTATTGAATAAGCAAAAGCTGTCAGCTATGCAGAGAAACATCCTTAAATACAGCGCATTTGAAATGTACATTATATCAATACTAATAACATAGTACATTTCACAATGGTCTTTGCCCCTTATTTCCAAAAGTGCAAGTAAATAGTCCTTATGAATAAACAGGCAAAAATAGTAGAAGTTGTCATTTAGACCAGTTTCTGAGTGGGCAGAATGACCACTTGAGATAAGAATAAAAAAGGTACAGTACCATCTATTAGGAAGACAAACATTAAGAGCCCAGAAGATAAGTGGGAAAGGGATGTGAATATAAAAATTTACACCAGGATAACACACTTTAGCAATCAACTGAGTGTATTAATACTTCACTGCAAAAATCATTGCAATACTGTAATAATAAAATTATGCCAATGAGTTAATTTATTATACAGCTATGCTTCAGTGATTTTTAAAAAAATGTATGTAATGTCATTAGGGTCATCTGAGGTCACTCATAATGGAAATAAGTCATGTCCATGACAAGAGCCATCTCACTGTCATGAGTCAGAATATATCACTATTGTAATTATACATTTGGTGATTTACTTTTTTGTCTGTTTTCCTCATTAGACTATATGCTCCATGAGGGCAGGGACCATATCAATATATCTTATGACAATATCTACCCTGGCATGTAGTCAGCACTTAACATAAATATAGGCTGAATGAATGAAGGAGACAGGCTCAAAGAAGCCAGATACTTTCCTTCTTTTTCTTTTTTTGAGACAGTGTCTTGCTTTGTTGCCCAGGCAGGAGTGCAGTGCCATGATCGTGGGTCACTGCAGTCTCAACCTTCTGGCATCAAGCAATCCACCCATCTCAGCCTCCTGAGTAGCTGGGACCACAAGCATGCACCATCACACCTGGCTAATTTGTTTTTATTTTTTTATAGAGATACGGTCTCACTACATTTCCCAAACTGGTTTCAAACTCCAGGCCTCAAGCAGTCCTCCCATCTTGGCCTCCCAAAGTGCTGGGATTATAGGCACAAGCCACCACACCCAGCCAAGACATTTCTTTCTCTACCAGCTTCCCCATTGCTAGTATGGTGAAGTAAATCTGTCATGGAGAGATAAATATCATATTTTTTTTTAACTGAGTAAAGTAACTTTCTAAAAACTGAGTTAAATTTTTTTTAAAGTTGCTTAAAGCCTCAGAAACCAATGCCAATGATAAAAAATATCTTTCTGTTTTTATCTCTGAATGGAAAAAACCCTTATTATTATAAATTCAGTTTTTCTTTTTTTATCCTTAGTAGAAATTGAGCACTGCACTGAAATATTTAACATTTATATGATGTGCAGAATTAATGGAACTTCCTTCTTTTCAGTTTAAACATAATAGACTCATTTTACTAAAGCTTTAATCTTCATGATTTTTCATTTTTGTAACTATTAAACAGACTATTCTTTACTATTCTATCATCCAACAACCATGAAACTGATAAGATAAACCCCCTAGAGGATTTTATTTTGTAACCTTTATTTCCTGTAATATTTTGACCATTTTCCTCAACTGTAGACTATAGTAAATATAGATTCTTTCCTTTAAAATACTAACCATTATGAGGGTCAAGTAAAACTAGGATAACTCTTAAGTGTGTGTAAGGCCAGGTATATTATTTTGGTTTATATATTGATTATACTTATCTTTACCATTAAAAATTATTAGCACAAGATTGGTCAGAACTTTACATTTCAAAAGATTATAATCTATCAATCATTTCCTTTAAGTTCTTGTTTTGTTTCAGAACTGAGAAAGTTGTCTGTTATTTTGTCTCTAATTTGATTCTTTAATCTTTTGGTTTAAAAGATCATTATTTAAAGGTGGTTAATATATGTTGATCACTTTGGACTGCTTCTCCTGGAACAATTTTCTCTACCCTCAGGTCTCTGAAGAGCAGTCAACCAAATCAAATGAACAGTTATTTCCTGAGCACCAAGATAAAGTATAAGATATACTCATTAATCTATTTTGGAAGCAGTCCTAACATAAAAAGACTATAGGTAAAAGTTTTTAAATAAAACTTGAATATCACAGAAGCACTTTCACAGACCAGTATGAGATCAGTTGCTGAATTATATACATATAGGAATTGCATTCAAGTCAGCACTTGAAGGATGGGTTGAGTTTCAGTAGATTGGAAGAGGAGAAGGAAGCAGAGTGATTTGGTTAAGAAATAACACGAGCAAAAAGGCAGGCTTAACAACTGTGCAGAAACAACTAAGGCTTTGTTAAGAATGGGGCTTTCAGACTGGAGATCCATGAATATTAGTTTGAAAGCAGTTTGTAAAATTATTTGTAAGAGGAATGGCAGGGAGACTGACCTGTTAATTAGGGTGCACAGCAATCTTGAGAAATGAGGTGAGGAAGGACCAGAATTTGATGGCATTGTGGAAATGGAAGGCAGGGGCATTATTTCATAGTTCAATTACCAAGGTGGAATCTCCAAGGCTCAGGAGTAAAGGAGGAAGAAGAGGTGACAATGGCTCACTCAGGCTTTGAGACTGGAGTGGAGATTAAGGTTTATTGAACAAAAATAAGTCAGAAGAGTTTATACTTGTTAACTTGTCATGACAGTAGCATCCTACTGCATAGCTTGCAGTGGGAACTTTGAGGCTAGGATTTAGGAGAAAGGTAAAGACTTTTGATAAAGACCATGTAGCATCAGCTACGTGAAGATGCAAATTAAAGTTTTAAGAAATGATAAAATCTCAAAGGTAGATACTAGGGAAGGATTTATAAGAGTATCTAAGCCTGTATCCACCTGAATGTATTTTTCCTCCACAGGTTGTCCATAGATGAGAGATTCTGTGAGCTCACCTATTGCTATAGGCCCTTTTCTTCAGGAGGTGTGGTGGGAAGAGCACAGACTTTGGAGTCAGGCAACCTCTGCATTTTAACCAGGGCCAGCTTTGACTCTTAATATGATTGTGGTTGTAAAGTACCTGCCTCCTAGGAGGCACACACCCAGTGTTATTATTTAAAGTGAAGTGAGCATTTGAGGAATAACTGGAGGAAGAGGAACGAAAAGGGAATGATGGTAAAAGCAGCACCAAGTAGTGTGAGATTTCAGAATAAAGGACAGAGAAATACTAGTCGATAGATAGGATCAAACCCTGAGGAGAGGTAGAGGAGAATGAGGACTAAGTGAGTACACTTTCAGTAAAACGTAGAGTATGTGATGATTGCAAGAAACAAAATTAAAAATGGGAGTTAGAATTCTGAATCTCACCTTCTTCCAAATTGATCAATTGTTTTGTTTTATACCCAGCACACTATTCTCTTCAGACAAGAGAGAGCAATTAAGCAATTTTGAAACTATGAGCTGAAGCAACAGTGAATTTCAGTAAGTTTTAAAGTAGTACATCACTATTTGTTGATAGCTAGATTTTTTTCTAAACTTACTCAATTAAAATGCCTCTCATTTTAGAAAACAAGCCTGAAATTATGTTTCTAAGGCGTTGGAAACAATCCTTCATCCCAATAAAATACAAAAGAAAAAGAAATACCAAAATCTAGTCATGGTTCTCCAAAGAAACAGAGCCAAGAGCCAATGGGATGAATATATAGAGGTTTACTTTGAGGAATTATGCAGTTGTGGAGGCTTGGCACGTCCAAAATCAGGGCGGGCCAGCAGGCTGGAGACCCAGGAAAGAGTTATTGTTGCAGTTCAAATCCAAAGGCTCTCTGCTGGCAGAATTCCTTCTTCCTAGGGGAAGATATGTCTTTTTCTATTAAAGCCTAAACTGATTAATGGATTGATTGGATGAGGCCCACGCGGTTTATGGAAGGTAATCTGCTTTTACTCAAAGTCTACTGACTTAAGTGTGTTAATCTTATCCAAAAACCAAGTCCTTCACAGAAACATTTAAAATAACGTTTGAATATCTAGGTACCCTGCCCACCCCTCCCCCCACCCCCACAGTTTGACATGTAAATGTAACCATCGTAAGTCCACCCCTGTTAATTTGGCACCCTTATGCATATCCTTATTCCATACTTAATCTCCAAATAAAGAGAATAACAAGTTCATACTCCACCTAACCTGATAGCATTATCCTGTGTACAACCAAAAAACACACTAACCTTTTCCCTAGTGCAGAATGCAAAGTCCTTGGATGATGTTTACTCCTCTCTGTGATACTCCATAATTTAGATACTGTGAGGTAAAATTAATAATACTTAAATACTATGATATGAAGTCTGGCTGGGCATGGTGGCCCACACCCTTAATCCCAGCACTTTGGGAGGCTTAGGTGGGCAGATCATTTTGAGGTCAGGAGCTCAAGACCAACCTGGCCACCATGGTGAAGCCTCATCTCTACTTTAAAAAAAAAAAAAAAAAAAGTGTGTGTATATGTATATATATATATATGTGTGTATATATATATATATATATATACACACACACACACACACAAACACACACATACATTAGCTGGACGTGGTGTTACACACCTGTAATCCCAGCTACTCAGGAGGCTGAGGCAGGAGCATCACTTGAACCCAGGAGGCAGAGGATGCAGTGAGCCAAGATCCCACCACTGCACTCCAGCCTGGGCAGTGGAGCAAGACTCCATCTCAAAAAAATAAAGTCAGTAATCCAATGTTATATAATAAGGAGACAAGAAAGGAAAGAAAGATACTTGCTTAATATATATCTATATATAGATATGCATACCCAAACATTCATAACAAAATAAGAAATATAACAATTAGAGTTCTCGTTTCTGTAGCTGGTCACATGGTAGTTGCTGTATTCGTGGCTGCCTCCTTCCACTACCCATTCTGTATTCCCTTTGCACTCAACTAGCAAGCTGATCGTGGTTCTTTACCTGGTGGGGTGAGCCAAACCTTCATTCTTCAGGGGTGTGGGCCATTCGTAGTCCTGTATGGAGTGTTGTCATTTTCATCGACTGTAATCATGGGACAGGGTACAGAGATGTCCTAAGGGATCTTCTTAAGCCAGGCATACTCCTCCTTACCCCCATCGTCTAGTAGTTCCAGTTCCTCTTGGTCAGGATCAATCACCCCAGCCAACACTGTAATTCCTTTCCTTTCCTGTTGATTCAGAGGTGTGAGAAGCCCAAAGTGGTTGTGTGGCTATCTTAATTTCCAGTTTAGTGGAATTATTGTAATTTTTCATCTTCTAAATAATGTATTTGAGTAAGGATACAGTTATTCTAAAATGTATATTATGAATATTATACAGATTCATTTACCTTGTGATAAAGTGAAATAGGGTGTTAAGCAGAGATAATATGCAGATATCTTTTATCATCAAATTAGGGAGCAGGATTCTCTGATGTAGTGTTCCTCAGTCTTAAACCCTATATTAATAATGCCTTTTCATGAAAAAGAAAGGTTCCAGAACATAAGTGCTGATTTTAACCATTTTTATTTTATTTAAATATGTACAAACATTATACTAGATATAAAACGTTTATGCTTATTATATTTCTCTATGAAACCCAGACTCATTACAGATAAGGGACAAGCAAAACCCAAAAGCAGTAAAGTTGAAATAACACTGAGTGAATGTAACGGATGGATTTTGCCAGAACTAACTGCAAACAGGCATCTGGATGGCACTGGCGACTTGTGACGCGGGCTGGGCTCAGCTCGGCCCCCCCGGGGGGCTTCTGCCCTGCAGTTGGCCCTGCTCTCTCTCCACCGTTTATGAATCACATCAAAACCTTTGCTCCCTTACAGCATGCATTGAGCACTTATTTAGGTATCAGATATACCTCTGTTCTTTTATCATTAGCCCATGAATTCAAGCTGTACACCTTTCAAATAACATTCTCTGTCTTAAAGTTTCATGGTGCTAAAGTCACAAATTAGTAAGTAGTTTAGTCTTAATGACATAAACGTTTCTTATTTGTAAATTATCACTGCAAAAGAGAATTTTAACTTGTGAACCAACAAAATCAGAATGAATGCACTGACAAGACAATTGTGGATGAAGGCTGTCATGTTAACATAGGACACGCCTGCCTGGGTCACCAGGCATATTAATGAACCCGCTGAAATAAGTACTTTGATTTTACTTCAGACAAGGGATGCCAAACATAATCACAAAACACAAATTCTAGAGCACTAAAATCACTTGTCAGTACTTACTTGTTAAGCAGACATTCAGATAATTCTGAATATATTTGTGTTATTTTTTACGTTATCATCAAGTTAAAAAAATTGTGAAGAACTCAGTGTTCCAAGAATATGTCTAAGTACCCTCAGATAGCTGAGGTCCTCAATTTGAAGAAACACCAATGTATTGGAAAAAAATACTAAACCTTGAAGACCTGGGCATAAGCCACTATATTGTTGTGAACTCTGACAAGTCACTTAATCACTCTGAGCATTAAGTTCTTGGGTTATGCCCAGCTTCAAGGCCCGATTTGCTGGATTTCAGAGTTCGTGCTCTTCTTTATTCAATCAAAAGGACTTTGAAATTCCAGAGTCCTGTGTTGGGCTTATAGTTCAATCAGTAGTCTTAAAAAATGGGGTCCTGGTAAGAAAGTGTTATGTGCCGGTGGGTCTCTCAGGAGGAATCACGGTATTCTGTAAGATGATGCTGATTATAAAGCCCTCATTTTCTTTCATTATAGATTCTGATTCCCAGCATAGCCACGAAGTGATGCCTCTCCTCTATCCTCTCTTTGTCTACCTCCATCTCAACCTGGTCCAGAACGGTCCGAAGAGCACAGTGGAAAGTTTTTACAGCCGCTTCCATGGAATGTTTCTGCAGAACGCTAGCCAGAAGGATGTCGTTGAGCAGCTACAGACCACTCAAACCATCCAGGACATCCTGTCTAACTTCAAGCTTCGAGCATTCCTAGATAACAAGTACGTGGTCCGTCTCCAAGAAGACAGCTACAACTACCTTATCCGCTACCTCCAAAGTGACAACAATACTGCCCTGTGCAAAGTCCTCACCTTACATATTCATCTTGACGTGCAGCCTGCCAAGAGAACAGACTACCAGCTGTATGCCAGTGGCAGCTCCTCCCGCAGTGAGAACAACGGCTTGGAGCCCCCTGACATGCCCAGCCCTATTCTACAGAACGAGGCTGCCCTGGAGGTCTTACAGGAGAGCATTAAGCGTGTCAAAGATGGGCCTCCCTCCCTCACTACCATCTGCTTCTATGCCTTCTATAACACAGAGCAGCTGTTGAACACTGCAGAAATCTCCCCCGATAGCAAACTACTTGCCGCTGGGTTTGACAACTCCTGTATAAAACTTTGGAGTTTACGATCCAAGAAGTTAAAATCAGAGCCCCATCAAGTAGACGTGTCCCGCATCCATTTGGCTTGTGATATTCTGGAGGAGGAGGTATGAATACCATTTTTTTCTTCTCTGCACCTGCTTTCCTAATTTGCTTAGAATGTCCTTACCAAACACGATGTATCTTGGAATGGACTTCCTAGTTTTCCTCATCATATAGCTAAAGCCAGACTAATGCCGTGTAACCTGTAGCCATTGAATTCCTGCACATGCCTAACCTAAGACATAATAAACAGTTTTTAGCAACATTAACATTATTAGTGAATGGTCAGTGTTTATACTATGTGAAATGTGGATAACAACACTAAGCCTGACGAAAGACCTTTAGCTAATATTGTCTTTAGCTGAGATTTGCAGTGAATATGCACTTACGTGTGTGCACATTTGCTCAGGCATAAATAATCAGAAGTAGGATTACTAAGTCGAAGGGCCTGCATTGTAAACTGTAATGAATGTCACTTTCCCCACAGAAGGTTGTGACATTTCAGTCTCAGCAGCAGTAGTGAGAACACTGGTGTCCCTGCACCCTCATTACACTGGATGGTATTGGCTTTCTGAGGCTAGTGCATATCCTGTGGCTCGATGTACCCCAGGGTGTTCCCAGGCCCCACTTTGAGAAGTAACACGGGAAGTAGAGTTGCCAGCTCCCCCCGTCAGTCAGTTTTCAGTCTTGTTTGGTTTGTAACCATTTAGGACAGTCACTGAAAAGGGCAGGCACAGCTTGGGTTTCAGGTCACCAAAAATCACTACCTTAGAAAAAAATGTGGGCCAAGGAAGATAGAAATTAAACTTCACAGAGTTAACTTGTCTTCAGAGTGCTCCTGCAAAAGCTGTGGGCCAAAATATTTTTGTCTTACCACCACTGAAATTCAGGTAGCTCTGCCTCATGTTACTTTGGATGGAAAATTCTTTATACAGTGTTGAAAAATTAAGGAGCAAAAAAATCACTGTAACTAAATTACAGTTAATGATAAGGATATCAAAAATATTTGGTACACTAAATTAAGCCATTGTTTTCCTGTTCCTGTTTTCTGAGTCCGTTTCCAGTTAGGATAGCCTTTGAATTTTTTATTCTTACAACTGAGACAGTATAATTGAAGGATTTCCTTATGATGAGTAAAAAGTCTAGATTCCCGTGTAGAAGCTTTAATTTCTAGAATTTTATAGTATTCTTCAAAATATTTTTTATTACATTTGTATTTGAATTTTCAAACTTCTCTTTTCTTTGGAGACAGTTCTCTTTTTGGGAGTTCTTCTGATAAAACTGAGGAATACCGCCTGCATTTGCTCTTAATTTTCTGTAAATACAAAAAAAAAAGCGTTTATACTGACCTTGTTAGCTTTGATGATACAGAGTTTGGAGATTATTCTTGGTATTAAAAATTAATATTAAGGAAGATAGTATGACATCTTAGTAGACCAAAATAAAACATTTTAAGACTCTGGCCACTACTTGAAAACTAGCTCTGTGACTTGTCCTATGTATATTTCTGGATATCAGAAGTGTATCTGAAGACTCAGAAGTGAGGAACAGCATGAGGAGTTCCAGGAACTGAAAGAAATTAAATATTGCTGGATTTATGAGAGGGGCTAAGACAGGAAGTGATGCAGTGACACTGTCTTATATGAGCAATTATGGCAGGCAAACTAGGGTAGTGGCAGTGGAAAAGAAGATGTGGACTAAGAAGAGCTCAGTTATTAGATGACTGTAGGGGTGAGGGAGAGGAAGCACCAAGGGTGACATTTGTGTCTCAGGCTTAAGCAGTTGGATGTCCATCAAGAAGAGAGCAAAAGACGTCATTGGAATGGTGGTTTTGTTTAAGCATTTCTGGCTTTCCATCGTTCATATTGAAAGTACTGTAGATGCTAGCTAGCCCCTGCCTTTTTTTAAGAATAAACTTTTGGCTTCCTTGAGCCAATGAAGAAAAAAAAAATAATAAGAATAAACTTGTTTTTAAACTTAAGAACTAAAGCTGAGATTCTCCTATTCTGTTGTTGAGGGGCTTCCTACCTGGGATTTCTGCATACCTGCCCATTTTGTCACAGCAATTTGGGAAGTTTTCTTTTTAGTTTCTGACAATGAGCATTTGGGGGGAAAGCCAGGCATAAATTAGTTACGATAGTTGGTGTTTAATGTTTCTTCAGTGAAAATTTGGACTTTTCTTTTTCCTTGTAGAATGCATAATTAAAACTGAGACTATTATTTTGAAATGAAATATAGAATATTTAAAAAAATAAAAGACTCTTAATGCAGGAGCCAGACTCACATACCTATAGAAGCCAAGCAGGTAAAAGCAAACGGTGAAGCTACAGAGATTAATGAGATGATAGGAAGTCCAAAATCACTATGTAAGTCAAATTAAAAAGCCAGCTTGCAGTCTCTGCTTTAATCTTTTTGAAGCAATAACTATTAGGTAAATCAGTGAATACAACATTTCAACAGTATTTGAAACGGTGTTTGCACCCAGTAATTCCACTCTAGACATATATCCACGAGAACTGAAAACGGGCACACAGGAGCTTTTACGTGAATATTCATAGAAGCATTATTCACAATAGCCAAAAAGTGGAAACAGTCCAAATGTCCATCAAGATGAATGAGTAAATAAAATGTAGCGTATGCATGCAGTGGAATATTATTTGGCCATAAAAAGAAATGAAGCACTGATTCAGGCTCTAACATGGATGAACTTGAAACTTTATGCTACATGAAAGAAGCTAGTCATAAAAAGTCACATACTGTTATTCCTTTTATAGGAAATACCCAGATAGGCACGTCCATAGAGACGTCCATAGAGACAGAGAGGAGAGGAGTGGTTGCCAGGGTCTGGGCAAGGAGAATGAGAGTGACCGCTAATGGGTGTGGCATTTCTTTGTGAGGTAATGAAAATGTTCTGTATTAGATAGTGGTAATCATTGCACAACTCTGTAAATGTACTAAAAAATCATTGAATTGTACACTTCGAATTACATAGTATGTAATTATATCCCAGTTTAAGAAAAAACAGGAAAACAATAACCAAAATCTTCTATGTAAGCATAAAATTTTCTCTGTTAATTATGCCAAATAAAACTGAATTCACAGCACTGTCCTGTAGCTTCTGTTGTCGCCCACTTGAAGATCATCTAGGTTAACCTTTGGAAAGGTGTTAAGTGGCATAGCAGTCCCTTGCATTTCACCTCGGCATGAGCAGCCCTCCTCCCGTTTCAGACACTGAGGTGAAGAGTGACACCTTCATTCTCCATCTTTTGTTCTGTATGAAATGGAGATAGAAATGATATCCAACTTTTACCCCTGTTGATTGATACCTATGTATTTTTAATATTTGAGCAACATGGCAAAACCACAGAGATACCAAACCAAGGATTTGCTCTTCTTTCTTTTCAGCTATGTGTATGCAGCTACTTTCATCACTACCAGCACCCTCCCCTTTAACTCAATAAAACAGCTGTGTGCAATTTCATTTATATGTCTGGTGTTTTTCCCCCCAATCTGTTCTTCCTTAGGTTTGAAAAGTAAAGAAGACAGTATTAGCAATACTCAATTCTATAAACTATGTATAAAATTTTCATTTAGATTAAAGCTGTCCAATAGGAATATAATGTGAGTCATAAAGTAATTTAAATTTTTCTAGTGGCTGCATCTAAAAAGGTTAAAAAATTGTTAAAATTAATTTTAGTGATGTGTTTCATTCAAACTAATCTGAAAAAATCATTTCAGCATGTAAACAATATAAAAAATTATTCATGAAATCTGTTACATACATCTCTTACGGTCCTAATTTTTAGAAATCTGATGTGTATTTCACACAAATAGCACATGTCGATTCATGCTAGCCAGTATCCAACTTTTCTGTTCTAGTTCGGGCTGCTGTCATCTCTCACATAGATAGCAGTGATTCACTTGCTTCCAAGTCTAACCCACTCACAAGTTCAGCCAAATTGAATGTCTTCCTGTTCCACTGACAGCTAATTAGAGAATAGACGGACGCTAAATTTCAGACCCCAAGAAAGGACCCCTGGTCTGGGGGAAAACGTGTGTGTGAGCTCTGAGGTACTTGGAGCCTCCCAGTCCAGTCTAGGAGCAGACAGCTATAAGAAATCTGAGGTTTTAGGGCCCCCATAGTCCAGAGCAGGGGCAGCAGACTACAGCACAAAGGTGCACAAGATGATACTTGATCTCTATGTTTATTTTTCTTGCTCTTTAAATTTCTATTTCATTTATGTTTCATAATGTACATAATAAGATTTATTATTACATTAATATGCCTTACAAATTAAACATTTCTATTTGGGATGGATACCCAATTACTGTCGGGTATTCAGGCTAAATTGTAAGGTATGGTATTATCCTGTCGGCAGGAGAGAGAAGAGAGAACCCATGGGGCTAGGCCCTTGTGAATCAGCTGCTTGACTGTGCTGAGGCTCGTGTGGGACTGGTTGAGCCACACGGAGAATGTGGCTGGGTTATTTTAAGCTGTGGTCCTGGCAGAGGGCTGACAGTGATAGCCAGCAGGAACGTTCTAGTTTCTCCATTCCTTGGTCTACAGAGTCAGCCAGGCACGTTTCCACTATCCCGGGACAATCATCAGGATCCCTGGGGAGTGCCAGCTGCACTCCCAGGTCATGCACCTCTCTGTCTGCAACTGTGATACCTTCACCACTGAGGAGGTAAAGGCCATTTCCATAGCTTCCTGTTCCAAATGAAGATCACTTACATCTCGGAGATAGTAACATGTCCTTTCACAGTTAACTTTCAAAGGATCTTTGTTTAATTCATCTGGTGTCATTTTTGTTCCCACAGTCCTTATATAAACTTTCTGGTGTAAAGCAGTGAGTCATTCTTGAAATTTTAAAGTGTTGCTGTAACTTCTTTGGAAAGGAAAATTATTAATATTCTTGGTAGCACTCAGTAGAACCTTAAGCTCCCAAATACTTCTGTATTTTTAATGTTGAGTGTTTGGAATGGCCATTTTGAATGTTCATCAATGTAAGTGTTTATTATCTCTCAACTCTTCCTTAAATATGTACACATTGGAAGCATTCATTTTATTTTGAATTTAATCATTTTCAAGTAGGAAGAAAAGGGTGCCCTTTTCTTATACAAGAACCTAAGGCTGTCACAGTGAACCAACAAAGCTGACTGGTTCAGGAATCTTCATCATGCTCCTTTATTCTAGTGTTTAATTAAAACTCATTTTAATTGATGAATTCCGGGACAGAGACAGCTATAGTTTTGAGGAGTTTATCTGTGAGGGAATAAAGGGAAATGAATTTTGAAAACAGATGGTATACTTGTGGGGAGGGGACCAGGAAAGGGGACTCTGAGTATCGTTAGTTTGCTGTCTTTTCTGTCCTCACACACAGGAAATTATTTCAAAGAATCACATGAATCACTTGGCTTTGCTTAAAGCACTTCTGAGTCCATGCCTTGTTTTGTTACTTTGGGGGAAATGTTTTTTGAGATCCTCCAGAAAGTCACTTTGAAAACTTCATTCTTATTTATTTTGAGACACCAAGCAGTTTGTGAGTTTGTAGCTGGTCACCAGGCAGGGGGACAATGTGATTTACTAGTAACTGTACCTTTCTAGCTTACTATTAATTCTTAAACATCCAGGTTTTATTTTGGCTAAACTCCTCTGATAATTCTGGGTTTTGTTTGTTTGTGTTTGTTTTTGTTTGGGGTTTGTTTTTTTGGGGTTTTTTTTTTTTGACGCAGGGTCTCGCTCTGTCCCCCAGGCTGAAGTGCAGTGGTGCCCTCACAGTTCACTGCAGCCTCAACTTCCCAGGTTCAAGTGACGCTCCTACCTTAGCCTGCCAAGTGTCTGGGACCACAGGCATGCGCCACCATGCCCAACTGATTTTTTTCAATTTTTTAAATAAAGAGTCTCCCTATGTTGCCCAGGCTGGTCTCCAACTCCTGGGCTCCAGTGATTCTCCTGCTTTGGCCTCCCAAAGTGTTGGGATTACAGGGTGAGCCACCGTGCCTGACCCAGTAGTTGTGTGTCCATCTTGAAATGATAGCACATCTGCCTTCATGTGTTGCTGCCTCCATCATTAACCCCCATCATGGGAGGAAGGAACATGTTAGGACTTGACAAAAATGTCAGTTAAATGAAGTAAAAACAAAGAAGTATGGCTTATAAAGCAGCTAAAACTGACGGATGAAGGCAATGCCTGTAGAACAGAAGAATCTGAGAGCCTCACATAAATTGAAAAGTAACTTTTCAAATGGCTTGCATCGAAATTAACCATATAAGCTATCCTCAACTGAAGGGTAAGGTCCACAGTCATTACTCTGTAATGGCCTTGCATTTCTGTGTTTTTAATCTGATATAGTCTGAGCTGAAAGGTGAATTTAAGGAGAGCAATTTGTAAGTTGTAAGAGACTTTATATTCAGTTATGAGTTATCTTCCTGGGGTAGTGTTTAAGGGCAAAGCCACTGTCATTTGCTGGACAGATGCTACTTCCCTAGCAGTCTCCGTTCTCTACTTTTTTTTCTCCTGGATTTGTTTTCCTTGTCAGATAACTGAACATTTTTTTCTTGTGTTTCTTTTCCCACCCCACCCTGATGTTCCCAGGATGATGAGGATGATAATGCAGGCACAGAGATGAAGATACTGCGGGGACACTGCGGACCAGTGTACAGCACGAGGTTCCTCGCGGACAGCTCAGGGTTGCTCTCTTGTTCTGAAGACATGTCCATCAGATACTGGGATCTGGGGAGTTTCACCAACACTGTGTTGTACCAAGGACATGCCTATCCCGTGTGGGATCTGGACATCAGTCCATATAGCCTGTACTTCGCCAGCGGGTCCCACGACCGCACCGCCAGGCTGTGGTCATTTGATCGGACGTACCCACTGAGGATATATGCAGGACACCTGGCAGATGTGGACTGTGTCAAATTCCACCCTAATTCAAACTACTTAGCTACGGGCTCAACCGACAAGACTGTCCGGCTGTGGAGCGCTCAGCAGGGGAACTCAGTGAGGCTTTTCACAGGCCACCGTGGCCCCGTGCTTTCTCTCGCCTTTTCTCCCAACGGTAAGTATTTGGCGTCTGCTGGCGAGGACCAGCGGTTGAAGCTGTGGGACTTGGCCTCTGGGACCCTTTATAAAGAGCTGAGAGGCCACACAGACAATATCACCAGCCTCACCTTCAGTCCAGACAGCGGCTTGATTGCCTCTGCCTCCATGGACAACTCGGTGCGCGTCTGGGACATCAGGAACACTTACTGCAGTGCACCTGCCGACGGCTCCTCCAGTGAGCTCGTGGGCGTGTACACCGGGCAGATGAGCAACGTCCTGAGCGTGCAGTTCATGGCCTGTAACCTTCTTCTGGTGACTGGAATTACACAAGAAAATCAGGAACATTAATTTTTTATCTTTGGAACGGACTGGGGTAGCGGTGGAAAGCCTCCAGTTGCAGTCCTTCGATGAGCTGAGATTGAATCACTGACTGTGAAAGAGCCCCCTTCTCCCCTCTTTCCTGTGCCCTCATTCCGGGCAGGTCCCCCTCAGCACCCTACTATCGCAGGCCAGGGTTGGGGAGGGGGACAGAAGCCAGGCAGTGATGAGTGATCAAGAATTAGGATGCCCTGGAGGTCACTCACAAGTTCTCACGGAGACCCTGCTGTGACCTCACGCATGCGAGCACCTTCCTGTCTCTGTCTCCTTTTCCCCGTCTGACTGGGGCTGGGTTTGGTTAGAGGGTGGCTGCAGAGCACCCTCAGGAGAAGTGGCGCCACAGGGGTCACGCGTTGTCCAGCCCTTGGGTGGGAGGAAAGTCCTTGTTGGCGGAGGGATGTGGGGCGGGAACAAGGAAAGGGAAGGGGACGATCCTGGCAAATAGTCTTTCCTTTTCCGTAATTACAGAGAACCAGGATTTTTTTTAATTATTGTTATTATAATTATAATTATTATTATTATTGAGAAGAGGAAACCTAGCACTGGCAGAGGGAACCTTCTCTGCTTTTATCTTTCAGGTTTGACTCCTGGCACTGGCTTTGATACTTGGAATTTTGAGGTTCAGGGAATTCAGAGAATTTGGTAGCACAGTGTACTGGGAGAAAGGGAAATTTTGGGTGACAGATCGATCACCCTGGTTGACATGTTTCTGGAAGTGGGTGGGTGGGTTTGACTGAGAACATTTTGGGCTCCTGCAGTGATGGTGGGAAAGAAAAGTTCTTTCCATGGCTGCACTTCTCTTAATAATTCTCTCCCCTCAAAAGAAAGATTATGATAAAGAATAATTTGAAGTAATAAGTAACAAGGTAGAATTAGAAAACTGTTGAATTTCCGAATGACCATTCAGAGGTGTGGCTTTTTCCACGTCGTTTCCTCCTGCAATGAACTGCTCCCACGTCCTGCACTGCAATACCAGTCTAATGAACACTTTGTGAAACGTAAGTATGTGCGCACGCCTATCAAACTATGCTCTGAGGATAAAGCAAGTTCTAATTTGTGGAAAAAGGATTAAATATTTCTGTTTTCTGAAAAGAGTTATTTTGTATTTTGTTTTCTATTAAAATGTATTTAGTTTCCAAAAAAAAAAAAAAGTGTTGGCATCTCATTTCAACTCCGAGGACAGGCAGGCGAGTACTCTGTCCTGGGATGCGGTGTGCCTCTCACTTCTCATGAGGGCAATAACGTGTCGGTTACGTAGGCCACAGTATCCCCAGTGAAGGTACATTTTTACCTGTTCTTGGATTCTATTTAGCTTACTTTGAATCATGATTCCCGTTAGTATTCACTTGGATTATTGATGGCATTTAATGCTGTTTGTACATTCAACATTGATAGCTGCTGACTGGAGACAACATATATTTCACCATCTAGAGTCATTTGATGAGATCCTACTTCCCACTTCCTTTGAAGAACCCACTATAAAATCTCCAAGGGGCACAAGAGCTGGGCTGCTTAATGAACTCAAACTATGAGATTCCAGATAAAGCAATTCCGATAAAGGATTCATTCAAAGTAAAGTGAACTTCAAAACAATTTTCTTGGCCAGGTGCAGTGGCTCACGCCTGTAATCCCAGCACTTTGGGAGGCCAAGGTGGGCAGATCACCCAAGGTCAGGAGTTCGAGACCAGCCTGGCCAGCATGGTGAAACCTTGTCTCTACTAAAAACACAAAAATTAGCTGGGCGTGGTGGCAGGCACTCAGGAGGCTGAGGCAAGGAGAATCACTTGAACCCAGGAGGTGGAGGTTGTAGTGAGCCGAGATTGTGCCACTGCACTCCAGCCTGGGCAACGGAGCAAGACTCAGTCTCAAAAAAGAAAAAAAATGACATAATTCTCTGACAGGGACACCAAGAATCATTAGGAAATTAAGTAGGAAGACTAGACTTCCGTGCCAGTTTTTTTTTGTTTTTTTTTTTTTTCCTTGCGCCTACAATGCTGATTAATCAAAAATGTTTCTTATTTATAAAATCCATATATTTGAGACACTGGACAAAGGGACCTTTGATAGTAGCCTGATGGCATCACCTTCCATGTGTTCTGCAAGTAAAGCTCGGCATTCAAATGTGTTCTGATCTGTAATAAGCAGACTCTTAGGTGAGATACTGCAGTATGTTACCAGAAACAAAATCTCTTAAGTTGGATTGAATTATTCTCTGAAGTGAAAGTATATTACTGACAGGATGATTTGGAAAGGTTTTGTGTGTGTTTGTGGGTTAGTGCAGAATCTCTATTAAACACAAACTGTATGAGATTAGTCTTCACGAGTCATGTCCATACCTTGTAATTTAACTTCAAGTTCTTAATGAGCATAATTGGCTTTGCGTTTTTTTTTGAAGGAACTAATTTTAATGTGAGATAATCTGACTTTATAGACTGCCCATCAGAATTCTCCCAAGTTCTTAAAAGTATTAAGAGGGGTGTATGCTTGTGTCTGTGTCCACTCAAGTGCTTGAGAGTGCGGTCACACTCTAGAGATCACAGTCTTCTAAGGGAAGGCCTGCAGGACTTGCAGTAGCACCATTTTGTAGACGGCATAATGTGCAGAAATGCTCTGCTAATCGTCTCGATACATCTTGGAATAGTCACTTGTCTTGAATATGCTCCACAGATTCAGTATCCTTAGGTTCTGGCAGTAGGGTATAGCTATAGAGATAAAAAACATTTTTTAAAAACCTCCAAAAAAGAAATATGGATATTTAATAAGCATATAGGTAGTACTTACAATGGGCCAGAAACTGCTCCAAAAGGTTTATGAAACTTATTTTATCTCAGCAACCCTCTGAGGGGAGTATATTTTTATCCCCATTTCACAGATGAGTCCGAGGTGCTGACGGGTTAAGTCACTTGCCTAGGGGCACAGCTGGTCATCAAGCAGGCCAGATTTTAACCTGGGCATTCTGGCTGCAGAGCTCCTGCTCTTATCCCTACTCTGTTGTCTCCCTTCGTTCCTGCAGTACCAGGTAAAGACTGAACTGAAGTTAGGAATAACCAAATGTTACCAGCCAAAGTTACAAGACTCTTGCTTCCCTCTGCCCAGTAAACTAGCAGCAACAAGCAGGATCAGGACCTGGCAGTAAGAACAGACCTAAACAATATATGGCTAAAAGAAATGAGCCCGGGCACGGTGGCTCACGCATATAATCCCAGCACTTTGGGAGCTGAGGTGGGCGGATCACCTGAGGTCAGTTCGAGACCAGCCTGGCCAACATGACAAAACCCTGTCTCTACTGAAAAATACAAAAATTTGCTGGGCGTGGAGGTGTGCACCTGTAATTCCAGCTACTAGGGAGGCTGAGGCAGGAGAATCACTGGAACCCTGGAGGTGGAGGTTGCAGTGAGCCAAGATCATGCCACTGCATTCTAACCTGGGCAACAGAGGGAGACTCTGTCTCAAAAAAACAGGAAAGAAAGAAACTTCAGAATGTTGTTATTGTGAATCACAATGATAAATCTCTGAAATGTGTATAAGGTGGGGAAGTGTTTAACCAGCTGAGCAACAATGATAAAGCTCTGAAATGTGTATAAGGTGAGGAAGGCCGTTTAACCATGGTGGCTCATGCCTGTAATCCCAGCACTTTGGGAAGCCAGGGTGGGATTACTTGAGCCCAGGAGTTCAAGACCAGCGTGGGGAACATATTGAGACCCTTTTTTTTTTTTTAAGAGATGGGATCTTGCTGTGTTGCCCAGGCTGGTGTGCAGTGGCTATTCACAGGAGCAATCCCACTACTGATCAGCACGGGAGTTTTGACCTGCTCCGTTTCTACCTGGACCGGTTCACCCCTCCTTAGGCAACCTGGTGGTCCCCTGCTCCCGGGAGGTCACCATATTGATGCTGAACTTAGTGCAGACACCCGATCGGCATAGCACACTACAGCCCAGAACTCCTGGGCTCAAGTGATACTCCCACCTCAGCCTCCCGAGTAGCTGAGACTACAGGCGCCCACCACCACACCCGGCTAACTTTTGTATTTTTAGTAGAGATGGGGTTTCACCACATTCACCAGGCTGGTCTCAAACTCCTGACCTTGTGATCCTCCCGCCTCCACCTCCCAAAGTGCTGGGATTACAGGTGTGAGCCACTGCGCCCAGCCTGAGACCCTATCTCTACAAAAAAGGTTTTTAAAAATAGCAGGGTGTGGTGGCTTATGACTGTGGTCCCAGCTATTTGGCAGGCTGAGCTGGGAGGATCACTTAAGCCTGGGAGGTTGAGGCTGCAGTGGGCCATGATGACACCACTGCACTCCAGCCTGAACAACTGTGGAAGACCCTGTCTCAAAAAAAATTTTTTTAATAAAAAAGCACTAACCAAAGGGGAAAAGATGGATTCAATTGTAAAACATCTCTTACTCCAAAGACAACACAAAAAGAATGAAAAGTCATGCTACAGAACGTGAAAAGATACTTGTAAAACATGAGCGGCAGCAACCTCGTGTCTAGAGCGAGCAAGCCCAGTGGAATATGCTGTGGCTGTGGAATGGCTGTGGAATGTTCTGCAGGTCTGCTCCTTCCTGTAGAAAGTGATGTGAGGAAGGAACTGTTCTGTTGTTGCATGCCTTCCTGTAGAATGTGACTGCAGGAGAGAAATGTTCTACAGCTCTGTCTTGTCCTATAGAATGTGATGTGAGGATGGGAATGTTCTGGAGTTCTGTCCCGTCCTGCAGAATGTGCCATGAGGATGAGGTGGTTCTGTACTTTCTGCTGTCCAGCAAAATAGCTGCTAGCCATGTATAGCTACTGAGCACTTGAAATATTGCTAGTACAACTGAGGAACTGATTTTCTTATTTTATTCATTTAAATTTAACCACATTAGGTCAGCGGTGGTGGCTCACACCTGTAATCCCAGTAACTTTGGGAGGCCAAGGCAGGCAGATCACCTAAGGTCAAGAGTTTGAGACCAGCCTGGCCAACATGGTGAAACCCCAACTCCACTAAAAAAATACAAAGATTAGCCAGGTATGGTGGCATATGCTTCTAGTCCCGTACTCAGGAGGCCGCAGCAGGAGGATCACTTGAACCCGAGAGGCGGAGGTTGCAGTGAGCTGAGATCGTGCCACTGCACCCCAGCATGGGCAACAGAACAAGATTCCGTCTCAAAAATAAAAAAAAAGAAGAAAAAGGAGATGAGGCGTGGAGAGAGGATTTGGGGTTGCAGACAATTTCAAGCAGCTGAGGGGAGCAGAGATTAGATATTACTGAAGGTGGTACAGAAGCAAGAAGTAATTGTGCTGTCTGCTTGTTGGTTTTGTTTTGGTTTTATTATTTGTTTTAATGAAGGTTCCTAGAGCAGGGGCTTTCACACTTGCAGACTTCAACCCACACTTGTAGACTTCAACCCACAGTAACAAATCTATTTCACACTGTGTCCTGGCATACACACATGCTGCATTTACCGAACCTGAGACTCCTTTGATTAGAAGATGCACTATTTTTTAAAACTGTCAATTAGATGATGAAGAATGCTTTCTCTTCACTTAAAAGTTATATTTTATGTTTGTGTTTGGTTTTCTTTGTTTTGTTCTAAGAGACAAGGCCTTACTAGATTGTCAAGGCTGGTCTCGAACTCCTAGGCTCAAGCACTCCTCCTGCCTCAGCCTCCTGAGTAGCTGGGACTACATTATTTTATGCTTATTTAAAGCTTTTTCTTTCTTTCTATTTTTTTTTTAAGATGTGGTTTCACCATGATGGCCAGGCTGGTCTTGAACTCCTGACCTCAGGTGATCCACCCACTTCGGCCTCCCAAAGTGCTAGGATTACAGGCGTGAGCCACCGTGCCCGGCAAGCTTTTTCTTTTAGACCATACATTGTTTTTATAATATAAGTGAAATCCATTAGTATTGGTGTTCCTAAAACTTCCTCACACCAAGTCCAACTTTTTGAGTTGGTCATCAGTGTCTAACTATTTCCCTCTGTGCTCCCAGAAACCTTGATCTTAGCAGAAGGTGTTAACAGAGACTTTCAGGCTTTATATTCCTTCCTTAAATTGTCATTGAATATTTTTCTGACCAAGCTAATGAAGACAGCAGTGGTGCAGTCCCGCCACCTAGACTAACAACCCACTTCAGATGTCACAAACACCCTCTGGCAAGATCCCATCCCTTTATAAAAGTCCTATCCTCTCCTGATTTCAGAAATGTTCTCCCAAATTTTTAAATTACATATGAGACTCAACAAAGGGTAATATATTAAAAAAAAACATTTCTGGCCAGGCATTGTGGCTCACACCTGTAATCCAAGCACTTTGGGAGGCCAGGGCAGGTGGATTACTTGAGGGCAGGAGTTCAAGACCAGCCTGGCTAACATGGTGAAACCTTGTCTCTACTAAAAATACGGGTGTTAGCTGGGCACAGTGGTGCACACCTGTAATCCCAGCTACTTGGGAGGCTGAGGTACAAGAATCACTTGAACCCAGGAGACGGAGGTTGCAGTGAGCTGAGATTGCGCCACTGCACTCCAGCCTGAGAGTGAGACTGTGTCTCAAAAAATATATAAATAAACCATTTCTATGTGAGATGTACTGTGAGGTAAAATTTTTAATATTGGTCACTGCCCACTAATTAATTCCATGGCCCATTAGTGAGGCCATTATGTGCAAACTGGAAAGGGCAGTGGGGACCGTCTGAATACTTATGAGCAGCATGCAGAGTGGGGAGGGGGGTAGGGACAGGAGGCTGGCAGTGGAGTAGGCTGCGGTCAGAAGTCCTGGGGGCAGGCCTGGCCTTGAATTACCAAGGCTCTTCCTCAGTGTTATATGCGGCAAGAAGGAAAGAAAAGAG
Source organism: Cacajao melanocephalus (assembly GCA_963573385.1). Taxonomy (NCBI): domain Eukaryota; kingdom Metazoa; phylum Chordata; class Mammalia; order Primates; family Pitheciidae; genus Cacajao; species Cacajao melanocephalus. Next base: position 27,475 of record CAUYLG010067524.1, read on the forward strand.
GGAGCACAGGTTGTAAAAAAATTAAAAAAAAAAAAGAATAAGCTTATGAACCCATTCAGTCTACACTCACTTTAGCCAATGTGGCTTATTTTGGTTCACTCAGATTAATGCTTATGCATCAGGCTTTGTTCACAACACTCAGCTTTGACAACAGTCTTTTTTAAACAAGAGGGTGGGTCAGGCATTGTGGCTCACACCTGAAATCCCAACACTTTGGGAGGCCAAAGTGGGCTGATCACATAAGGCCAGGAGTTCAAGACCAGCCTGGCCAACATGGCGAAACCCCATCTCTACAAAAATTAGATGTGGTAGTGTTGTGCCTGTAATGCCAGCTACTCAGGAGGCTGAGGCAAAAAAATCACTTGAATTTGGGAGGTGGAGTTTGCAGTGAGCCGAGATTGCGCTATTGCACTCCAGCCTGGGTGACACAGAGAGACTGTCTCAAAAAAATAAATAAAACAAGAGGGTGGTGGGCTCTAGAGAGTTCAACTGATGCTGGCTATTGTCTGGTAAAAGTCACAGTAATTCTAACTCCTTTTGCCTGGACTTGATTTTCTCATAGCTCAGCAGCCTTTGCTGTCAATCTGGTCTAGGAAAAGCATAGTATGCACAATTTACTCTCTGCAGCACTGCAGACACCGAATTCAAATATTATGAAATGTGCACATCTATAGAAAGCAAGCTGGGCTTTTTAGGGAGGAAGGCAGAGTGTTTTCATTGGCTTGCTGATTTTGGGCTAGTGCAGGGGGAGGAATCCAGTGTTTATTTGCAGAGTATGGAATGCTAAGGCCTGAGGAGGTGGCATGTGCTGTTGAATTCCAGCTCCAGTGAGGTGTGCCATGGCATTGGGTAAGTTCTTGGCCTTCCCTGAGCCTGTTGGCTCACCTATGAACGTGGACATATTTATACCTACCAGGTGTGTTGAAAGGTTAAATGACAAAGAATATAGGCCCCACCCATAGCACATACTCAACGTTAATATTTTCCTGCTTCACAATAACTCAATCATCTGGGGTAACTTCAAAATGTAGAGGTGGGGCTGTGCCACAACAGTGCTGGAGGACAGAGCGCCAGCTGGGCTTGACTTGGTCCTCTCTGGGATCTTGCTGTCCTTCCTGGCTGCGATCCACCACCGTATTCACTCCCCTAGTCACCAGATATGTCAGGCGCTCTGCTAGGCAGCAGGATTCAAGAGCAGAACGGGACCTGGCCTCTGGTTCTGCTGAGCTGCATCCACCTCCCTCCTTTCCTTAACGCTTTGTTCTGCGCTTGGCTATGCAAGATGCTCGGTCTCAATTGACAGTGGGTTCGGGAGGCGGGGAGAGTGGTCATATTTTGAGAAATCAAGTGAGAAAATGAAGCAAATGGTTAAAATGGTAATTTTTATGTGATTATATTTCCCAGAATAAAAAATCAAAGAAAAGATAAAGCACCCTTCATAGGTATGCATGTAGTTATTATGTAAAGCCCTCTGCTTCCTTAGATCATATAAAAAATTAAATTCAATCCAAGCACTTTGGAGGCCAAGGCAGGCAGATCACCTGAGGTCGGGAGTTCAAGACCAGCCTGACCAACATGGCGAAACCCTGTCTTTAAAAAAAAAAAAAAAAAAAAAATCAAGTCTGAGGGAAGAAAATACTTGAAGTAGCATTTAAGAGGGTTAAACTTTTTTTTTTTTAAGAGATGGGGTTTCACCTTGTTGGTCAGGGTGGTTTCGAACTCCAGACCTCAGGTGATCCACCCACCTTGGCCTCCCAAAGTGCTGGGATTACAGGCATGAGCCACCACGCCTGACCTTAAGAGGGTTAAACTTTAATAGTCAAGTAGCACCATAATGTAACTCAAAAATAGTAAGTGAAAAGTCTAATCTCTTACTAAAAATATGGGAAAGCCAACAATTTTGCCTTGAGAAAATGTTAAAATCAGGTCATTTGAGGTAATGAAAATTGATTTTGGTGATATTTGTGCAATACTGAATATATTTAAAACTACTGAGTTGTACTTTTTTTTTTTTTTTTTTTTGAGATATATTCTCTCTCTGTCACCCAGGCTGGAATGCAGTGGCATGATATCGGCTCACTACAACCTCCGGCTCCCGGCTTCAAGCGATTCTCCTTCGTCAGCCTCCCTAGTAGCTGGGATTACAAGCATGTGCCAACACGCCCAGCTAATTTTTGTATTTTTAGTAGAGACAGGGTTTCGCCATGTTGGTCAGGCTGGTCTTGAACTCCTGACCTTAAGTAATCCACCCGCCTCGGCCTCCCAGAGTGCTGGGACTACAGGCGTGAGCCACCGCACCCAGCAGAGTTGTACATTTTAAGAAGAGGGGCTGGGTGCAATGGCTCATGCCACTGCACTTTGTAATCCCAGCACTTTGGGAGGCTGAGGCAGGCAAATCACAAGGTCAGGAGATCGAGACCATCCTGGCTAACATGGTGAAACCCCGTCTCAAAAAAAAAGAAAAGGAATTGTATGGTATGTGGATTTGATCTCAATAAAGTCATCACTCCCTAAAATTGAAAAAGTAAGATGCAACAGCCTATAATTGGCAATAATTCAATCATGCTTATTGAGTGAGTGAGAAAATGAATGTATGGCAAAAGATAGCTATTCATTCATGAAACAAAACTGCAGTCTGAGTTCCTTTTGACTTTGAGGAGACTTCAACTCAACTACCTGGAGGACTTTTAAGGATAAATTTATTGGAAGAGGGTCACACATGTTAACTCAATGCACCAGCTTTTGTGTTTTGAATTATTCTTGTTTCTTTTTTTAAAATGAGACTTATGCTTCTAAATGTGTGTCCAGAGTTTTTTTGAAAGGCAGTTTTTAAATGCCTACCTACCCAGTGCCATAAAATGCTCTTTCTTGATTAAGCTAATATTACTGGATTTATCAATGTTTCAAAGTTTGTGACAATCTATAAAACAAAGTTTGAATCTGAATTAACTCACAAGTTGTTCTGATGGCTCATAAATTTATGTTTAGTAAAATACTTTTGCCTCCCAGAATAAAACCAGGCCAGGTGAGGTGGCTGATGCCTGTTATCCCAGCACTTTGGGAGGCTGAGCTGGGAGGATCGCTTAAACCCATCAGTTCGAGACCAGCCTGGGCAACATAGTGAAATCCTGTCTTTCCAAAAAAGAAAATTAAAAATTAGCCAGCCATGGTGGCATGTGCCTGTAGTCCCAGCTACTCAGGAGGCAGAGGTGGGAGTAGCATTTGAGCCCAGAAGTTCAAGGCTGTAGTGAGCCATGATTGTGCCACTGCATTCCAGCTTGTGCAACAGAGTGAGACACTGTCTCTAAAAATAAAATTTAGATTTAAAAAAGAAGAATAGGCCAGGCATGGTGGTTTATGCCTCTAATCCCAGCACTTTGGGAGGCTGAGGCAGGTGGATGGTCGGAGGTCAGGAGTTCGGGACCAGCCTGGTCAACATGGCGAAATGCCATCTCTACTAAAAATACAAAAATTAGCTGGGCACGGTGGCAGGCGCCTGTAATCTCGGCTACTCAGGAGACTCAGGCAGTAGAATCATAGCTTGAACCTGGGAGGCGGAGGTTGCAGTGAGCCAAGATTACACCATTGCACTCCAGCCTGGCCTACAAGAGCGAAACTCCATCTCAAAAAAAAAAAAAAGAATAAAATATAGGTAAGTATAATGAGGGATAAGATACTACAATTTCTGCTAAGCTAAGAAGACTAAACTAAAGCAACTTGGGGAGATATCAAGCTATAAGTAAATGCTCAGAAACAGTGTGCTGTACACATACTACTGTACTACTTCAATCATTACCTTTGTTAAGGGCCACTTATATAAAGGCACAACAGAGAAGTCAAAAAAAAAAAAAAACACAAAAACCTGTCTCCCAAAGGACAGAAAACTGTCTTCTTAATTAGAAACATTTTTCTTTAATTATAAACCTTTCTGAATCCTCAAAAAAAAAGTTCATAGATTTTGGTACTATTGAGAACCTGTCACAACCAAAGTTCAGCTCACTCTTTGGAGAGCCCTCTTTATTCCTTGTCTTCCTCCCTTTCTCAGCCATTTCCCACATTGTTTTCATGCTGTATGTCTTGTCTTTTCTTGCTGAGTTCCCAAATCGTGATCATCACTTAGTATCTGACTTGAGACTCTGTTAAGGATAGGGTCCTGCCTCCTGAAGCTCAGAGCATGGCAGGGTCAGGTTTTGGCGTGTGGTTCCCAGCAAGGGTGCTGAAGACAGGCAGCTCTTCCCTGGCGTTCTGCCCTAGCACAGAGTGCACCATAGGTCCTATGAATGGCTGTCCTGTGACAACAAGAGGACAGAAGGGAGCTGTGCAGGCTTCCTTCCAGCTGCAGAAGCCAAAGCACACAGAGGGCCTGCTGACTGCAGCTGGGGAGTCCTGAAATGGCCTTGCATTTATGTGAAGTGCCCATCCAAGCCGCGATCCAGAACAGTGCCATTATAAAGACACCTGAGATTGTCTCATTAACTGCAGCACAGCCTCTCGTCAGTGTCTCTCATCCCACTCTGCTGAGCTCTGAGCAATATTTAAATGAATTGGAGGCAGGCCAGGAGTTATTTTCCCGTCCCTTTTTCTCTATTTTCTGACTTATTCTCCCAGGGCTGTCTGTTCTTATGACACAGTTTTCACAGCCAAAGGTCAGTACATTTCTTTTCAAAAGTCCTGTAGATCCTCCCCACTCCTGGCATCCTTTCACCTTGTTGTGAATGATGAAGGTGAAATAGAAAAGGTGAATCTTTTGAGAAGGAGGAAACACAATCTCCTCTTCTCTGCCAGACACTTCTTTCTTTTCATTTCCTTGCTGACACACTGTGGCAGCAGATTTGCCCTTAAGTTACAATCAATGTTAAGCCAAAACAAAGCTATGGTAAAATGCTAATAGACTGTTGGGCTCTGGGACATTGTCAGAGGGAGGGTGGGAGTAGACTCAAGAAAAAAGAAATCGGGGGCTGGGCATGGTGGCTCACATCTTGTAATCCTAGGACTTTGGGAGGCCAAGGTGGGCAGATCACCTAAAGTCAAGGGTTCAAGATCAGCCTAGCCAACATGGCAAAACCCTGCCTCCACTAAAAAAAATACAAACATTAGCTGGGCGTGGTGGTGCATGCCTGCAATCCCAGCTGCTTGGGAGGCTGAGGCAGAAGAATGGCTTGAACCCAGGCGGCGCAGGTTGCAGTGAGCCAAGATCACACCACTGTACTCCAGCCTAGGTGACAGAGTGAGACTGTGTCTAAAAAAAAAAAAAAAAAAAAAAGAAATCAGGGAATAATAAAAGCTGCCACTTGTAAAAATACATATTGTGTGCCAGGCATTGTGCTAGATACTAGAGATTCATTGATAAGTTAGGTAAAGGTGATATTCACCTGAGAACTACATTTTTCAGTTAATAGATGCCCTGTTCACAGTAGGGATTCAACATCATTGGATTAAAATGTTTACTAGTAGGTTGAATGTCAGCAATGTTTGCTGTAGATTCTCCTGCTTGTGTGTGCAATAGTTCAAGAAATAAGAAATTCCTTTGGACAGTAATACCATGGATCTAGCCTTTTAATGAAGAATATCCAAAGTACTCCCAGCAGAGAAACTGGCAATCAGTTTGAGTGGTGGAGCATAACTATCCTACCTCTAGATGCAGTGGTCTGCAGATTCAAAGAGGAGAGTGTTTAAGTGTGGTTCAGAAACCATGAATGAATATAAAATGTTGTTACACTTAGCACTACCTCAACTAAGCCCTCTAACTGTTCAAAGATGGCACCCACTTCAGGAAGAAGTTATGAGGCCTATTTGATGGAGAGTGAATATTTTACACATCCAGATTTGTTCAGTTGGTGCCTCCATTTTTCAGTTAACAGAGAGGCTGACCTTGCACATGATAGCTACTCAGACATCTGCTAAGTTGAAATGTTTGCTAAGCCTGCCTGATAAATTGTTTTGGTTTTGGTATTTCGTGATAAATATGCCCATAGTTTAAGAAATCCCCATTAACATTAATGCCCTGGATCCAGACTAGTAAAGATAAACAAATTTTCTTTCTTAAACTCCATTTCTTTTTTTTTTTTTTTCCCCTGAGACAGAGTTTTGCTCTTGTTGCCCAGGCTGGAGTGCAATGGCGCGATCTCAACTCACTGCAACCTCCACCTCCCAGGTTCAAGCGATTCTCCTGCCTCAGCCTCCCAAGTAGCTGAGATTACAGGCATCCACACTCGGCCAATTTTGCATTTTTAGTAAAGACAGGATTTCCCCAGGTTGGTCAGGCTGGTCTCGAACTCCTGACCTCAGGTGATCCACCCGCCTTGGCCTCCCAGAGTGCTGGGATTACAGACATGAGCCACCGCGCCCGGCCTTAAATTCAATTTCTTTAAAACATTGCTCAAAATCAAGTTTTATGGCAAATTTTATCACTTAGTCTGAAACCTAACTCTTATTTTTGTCATGTTATATGTTATCTGATCAGATGATAACGGCCCCAAACAAAGCCATAACATCAGCATGGCCAGATATTTTTCTTAATCACTCTCATAGTGCTTTAAGACCACAACGTCTTATAGTGGAGAAATTTGCCATGTTTTTCTGCCTCTTTATGACCCCGACTCAATCAGTGAGGAGGTAGCCAATCTTTTCAGGTATCTGAATGTTCTGGGGCCTCAAGGAATCCATTTACTAAATTATAAACCCCCCAACTCAAAGTTCCTGAAAAGGCAGGAGGGTGGGGTGGGAAAAGCAAGCTCCTCACTGCAGAGCAGCTTGGGGCAGCACTGTGGCTGACCGCACATGTCTGGAGTCAGACCCATCTACATCCCAGGGCCACTACCTACTTGAGCAAACCACGCATGATTTCTGTGCCTCTTTCCTCACCTGTAAAATGCACAGATTGTCAGGCTGATAATATGATAAAAATTAGTGCCAGGCTCAGTGGCTCACATCTATAATCCCAGTACTTGGGAGGTTAAGGTGGGAGGACCACTTGAGGCCAGGAGTTCAAGACCAGCCTGGGCAACATAGCAAGACCTTGTCTCTAAAAAAAAATGACAGGGTCATGTCTGGATGATGGGGGTCACGCCTGGGTCATAATAGGGTGTGGTTGTGCATACCTGTAGTCCCAGCTACTTAGGAGGCTGAGGCAGATGATTACTTGAACCCAGGAGCTCAAGGCTGCAGTGAGCTGTGATCACACCACTGCACTCCAGCCTGAGTGAAAGAGCAAGACCCTCCAGCATGGTTGACAGAGCGAGATCCTGTCTCAGAAAAGACTAAATAAATAAATATTAGATATCTGATGGGTTAGCTTATGAAAAGCATTCAATAAATTACCATTAATAGCATCACTCCAGGAAAAGTCACTTCTCTCGGCTTCCATTTTCACATGTGAATTGGAAAGTTTAGGCAATCATGTCTAAAGCCTACTTCAGCTACAATTAAAGTCTCTAGTTATAAACACAACTACAAGCAAAGAGCTGATAAACATAGCTTTTTCTCTATTCCAATACACAGTATCAGAGCCTAGGCAACAAAAGGGGACTTCATCTCTACTAAAAAATTTTTTAAAAATTAGCCAGGCATGGTGGCACGCACCTATAGGCGGGAGGATCACTTGAGCCCGGGAGGTCAAGGCTGCAGTGAGCTACGATAGCACCACTGCACTACAGCCTGGGGGAAAGAGTGAGACCCTATCTCAAAATACAAACAAAAAATATATAAAGAGCAATGCGTAGTATCAGTACGTTCTTAACTTTGTGATTTAAAATGCTCTCTCTTAAGTAATCTACTGATAGGGAAGATGTTTTTTTCTGCTCCTTGATGCTTGTAATCAATCAGTGCCACATTAGTCTATGGCTGCCATAACAAAATACTACAGACTGGGTGACTTAATCAACAGAAATTTATTCTCTCACAGTTCTAGAGGCTGGAAGTCCGAGATCCAGGTGTCAGCAGGAGTGGTTTCTCCTGAGGCCTCTCTCCTGGGCCTGTAGATGGCCATCTTCTCCCTGTGTCTTCACATGGGCTTCCTGCTGTGTACATCTGTATCCTAATTTCTTTTTATAAGAACACCAGTTACACTGGATTAGGGCCCACCCTAATTGCCTCATTTAACATTAATTACCTCATTAAAGGCCCTTTACAAATACAGTCACATTCTAAAGTACTGGGAAGTAAGACTTCGACATATGAGCTTCTGCAGGGGACATAATTCATCCTCTAACAAGTGTTCTCTAACAACAGTGTCTACACTTAGATTGTAGCCGGGAGCAGACTCACGCTTGTAATCCCAGCACTTTGGGAGGCCAAGGCAGGTCAGGAGATTGAGACCATCCTGGCTAACATGGCAAAACCCCGTCTCTACTAAAAATACAAAAATATTAGCTGGGCATGATGGCATGTTCCTGTAGTCCCAGCTACTTGGGAGGCTGAGTCAGGAGAATCGCTTGAACTCAAAAAGGTGGAGGTTGCAGTGAGCTGAGATTGCACCACTGCACTCCAGCCTAGGCCACAGAGCAAGACGCCATCTCAAAAAAAAAAAAAAAAAAAAAAAGAGAGAGAGAGAGATTGCAGCAGAGTTTTTTAAGTCCCTCAAAACATTGGTATATTCAAATGATGACATCATGGTGATCCCATGGCAAACATGCTGGAGGCGTGCTGTAAGGCCTCTGTAAGACCCACTTTGGAAGGGGAGAGATAACCCATAGATTTAGGGGCTTGCCCCATCAGTGTGACATTTGGGGTATGGTGGTCAGGGGCTACGGGGATACTCCTGCAAAGTAAAAGACAAATTGCTACTTCTTGCATCCCTCACCACAAAGAAAGAAGCCCCACTGGATCCTGGTGGCAACAGTTCCACACTCAGGACTACTTTTCCAGTCCATATGCCAAGTGACACAGAATACTCCCTGCTTTGAATGTGGCCTAGAGCAGGAAAAAGCTCTGGAGCAGGCCCAGGCTGCAGGCAAAGAAGCCTTGCTTTGGACCATATGGTCCAGCAGGCCCAAAGATGCTGGAGGTATCAATGGCAGAGGAGATTCAGTAAGGAGTTAATGCTAAGCTCCAGAAGGAGAGTCACTGTGCAGGCCCAGGGGACTTGGAACAAGGATATCCTGTCTGTTACTGGGCCCTGGAAGAGACTGAATGTTTGACCATGAAATAGCAAGTGCTTGTGAATCCAGAACTGCTGGCTTCTGTCAAACTCATCAAATCATAAGATCAGGCAAGCCCAGGTACAATCTATCAAAAAATGGAAATCGTACATCTGGATTGAGCTCAAGCAGGACAAGAGGGTACAGGTAAACCACATGAGCAGGTAGCCAGACCATGGTCATCCACCAAGGTTGCACCAGTATCTCTCCCTCAACTTACACTAATGGACATATGCAAAGAGGGGAGGGTCTCATACAACCAGTTGAAGCAGGAAGAAAATGCGCGAACTTGACTTATCTTGGGTTGGCTCAGTGAGTAAGTTCAAGCCACAGATGGATGGCAGCACCACTGTAGCCACACTCAGGGGTTACCTTGAAAGACAGTGGAAAGAGGAACCCTTCCCAATGGGCAAGATGTTGAGCATGCACCTGGGTATGCATGTTGTGTAGAAAGAAAAGCAGCCCGATAAAAATATATCTGGACTTATGGGCAGCAGCAAGTGACTGGACTGTGTCAGGGACCTGGAAGGCCAGGGCATGGAGGTCTGGGGAAAAGGCATTTGGGTGGGCATATGGGAGTGGGTAAAAAGGGGGATGATCTCTGAAGTACATGCTGTGCTCAGCAGAAAGCTTTCAACTCCAAAGACACACTGATGACTGCACAGACAAAATGACTCCCTCTGTTGACATTAGCCAGCCCTTGTCATCAGCCACCCCAGGAGTGGAAACATAAGCACATAAATGGAGTGGCCATACTGCCAGAGATGGACGCCACACATGGGCTCATCTTCATGGACACTGAGTGCCCTTTCCTGTTTCTAATTTTAATAAAAATGCTTCTCTCTAAAATGCTGATTTAGAACTAAGGCATATAGGCTGGGTGCAGTGGCTCATGCTTTTAATGCCAGCACTTTGGGAGGGAGACCAAGGTGTGCGGATCACCTAGGCTTAGGAGTTCAAGACTAGCCTGAGCAACATGGGAAAACCCCATCTCTACCAAAAAAATACAAAAATTGGCCGGGCATGGTGGCATGTGCTTGTGGTCCTAGCTATTCGGGAGGCTGAGGTGTGAGGATGGCTTGAGCCCAGGAGGCGGAGGCTGCAGGGAGCCAAGATTGTGCCACTTGCACTCCAGCCTGGGTGACAGAGCCAAACCTTGTTTAAGGAAAAAAAAAAAAAAAAAGAACTAAGACATATATATTTTATCACATTAAGAAAGGATATGTTAGACTGGGTGCAGTGGCTCACGCCTATAATCCTAGCGTTTTAGGAGGCTGAGGTGGGCAGATTGCCTGAGCTCAGGAGTTCAAAACCATCTTGGACAACATGGTGAAACCCCATCTCTACTAAAATACAATTAAAAAAAAAAAAAAAGCGAAGTGTGGTGGTGCACGCCTGTAGTCCCAGCTACTTGGGAGGCTGAGGCATGAGAACCACTTAAACCCAGGAGGCAGAGGTTTCAGTGAGCCAAGATCATGCCACCGCACTCCAGCCTGGGCAACACAGCGAGACTCTATCTCCATAAAGAAAGAAAGAAAGAAAGAAAAAAGTATACAGAAATTTTTATTTTCTTCATATTTTCAAAAATCAGCAATGTGTTGAATTTTGTCAATTATTTTCCAAATTCTATGAAGATAATCATATTTTCTTAAATCTATTAATATAGCATATGATAGTAATGAATTTCCAAATACTGAACCAACCTTGCATTCTAGGATCAAATGGTATTTGGATATGCTGCATTATTTTCATCACTAGAAGTCCAATGTGCTATCCATTGCACTACAGTGCTGCATTATTTTCTCAATGAGGTGTTAGAGTCTGTTTACTAATTTTTTTTTTTTTTGAAATAGGATCTTGCTCTCTTGCCTGGACTAGAGTACAGTGGCATGATCATGGTTCATTGCAGCCTCAACCTTCTAGGCTTAAGCAATCCTCCCCTCTTCAGCCTTCCCAGCAGCTAGAACTACAGGTGCATACCACCACGCCAGCTAAGATTTAACATGTTTTTGTAGAAACAGAGGCCTCACTATGTTTCCCAGTCTGGTAATGAACTCCTGTCCTCAAGCAATACTCCCACCTTGGCCTC
>CAUYLG010067525.1:0-28870 GCA_963573385.1 Cacajao melanocephalus
CAGGACATAGGCATAGGCAAGGACTTCATGACTAAAACACCAAAAGCAATGGCAACAAAAGCCAAGATAGACAAATGGGGTCTAATTAAACTTCAGAGCTTCTGTACAGCAAAAGAAACAATCATTAGAGTGAACTGGCAACCAACAGAATGGGAAAAAGCTTTTGCAATCTACCCATCTAACAAAGAGCTAATATCCAGAATCTACAAAGAACTAAAACAGATTTACAAGAAAAAAACAAACAAACCCGTTCAAAAGTGGGTGAAGGATATGAACAGACGCTTTTCAAAAGAAGACATAAATGAGGCCAACAAACATATGAAAAAATACTCATCATCACTGGTCATTAGAGAAACGCAAATCAAAACCACAGTGAGATATCATCTCACGCCAGTTAGAATGGTGATCATTAAAGAATCTGGCTACAACAGATGCTGGAGAGGATGTGGAGAAATAGGAACACTCTTACACATTTGTTGGGAGTATAAATTAGTTCAACCATTGTGGAAGACAGTGTGGTGATTTCTCAAGGATCTAGAAATAGAAATTCCATTTGACCCAGCAATCCCATTACTGGGTATATACCCAGAGGATTATAAATAATTCTATTACAAAAACACATGCACACGTATGTTCATAGCGGCACTGTTTACAATAGCAAAGACCTGGAACCAACCCAAATGCCCATCAGTGATAGACTGGATAAAGAAAATGTGGCACATATACACCATGGAATACTATGCAGCCATAAAAAATGATGAGTTTGTGTCCTTTGTAGGGACTTGGATGAAGTTGGAAACTATCATTTTCAGCAAACTGACACAGGAACAGAAAACCAAACACCACATGTTCTCACTCATAGGTGGGTGTTGAACAATTAGAACACATGGCCTCAGGGGGAGGAACATCACACACTGGGGGCAGTTGGTGGGGGGGCTAGGGGAGAGACAGCAGGGGGTGGGATGGGTGGGGAGGGATAGCATGGGGAGAAATAACATAGGGAGAAATGCCAGATATAGATGAAGGGGGATTTGAGGCAGCAAACCACCTGGTTATGTATGCACCTATGCAACAACCCTGCAAGACCTGCACATGTACCCCAGAACCTAAAGTACAATAAAAAAAAAAAAAGAAAAAGAAACTAAGCATGCATGTACATCAAAAAAAAATCTAAATTAAGTAGATTCTTTCAACGCCAATACATAGTGTTTACTTCTGATGTAGATTGTGCCAAATCTTATTTCAACATTGAACTGAGTGATAACACTGAGCCCTGAACATCAGAAAGGTCCTTTTGAACAAAAAGAGAGAATTCATGAAAACACAGGTTAGTAAATTTCTATACACCAAACACCTATGTGTACATATAATGTTATAAAGCTTTAGACAAACTCAAGTACTGAACCTGTTACTTAGTACTTAATGGCCGGTAAGAGAAGTTCAATGGCAGGGAAAACAAATATAGAAAATCAATAACAGTAACAAAATAATCTCTGCAGACTTATATTTTAGAATATTGAACTCATGCTTTGCAATAACGTAGTAGAAGACACCTCGGATTAGAAAATACTCTGTGACCATGGGCATTCTTCAGGTGCAGAAAATATTGCTTTTCTTAACTACACTCATCCTTCCACTGGGGCCACCAATTTCCTAAAGGAAACTCGTAAAAGTATCAATGGACGGGTTGCTGATTTCTGCACTGCTCATTCAATTCAGTCATTTGGCACATTAAACATAAATTTAAGTGAAATTTGACATATCAGTTTATTCTTTCATCCAACAAAAATATACTGAGCACTTATTAGTTCAGTATGGTATTAGGAACTGGGGAGGTAGTAGTAAATACAGTAGACAATGATTCCTGCCTTTGTAGGCCTTACATTTTAGTGAGGAAATTATAAATAGAAATGATAGACCTGAAAAATTGGCAGATATTTACTTTAATTCAATTAAGCAAACAGCAGCTCAGTAAAAATTTACTATAGTACTTTTGATTTATTGGCTTAATAATTTAGCGAAATACAGCATAAGATGCAGAAATCTACTTCTATATATACAATTATTCCTTCTCAAAATATTTTGTGCTGATATAGGTCTATCAGAGAATTTGTTTTAATATATCTAGCCCTACTTCTTCTTTGTTTCTTTGTGTGGACTTCTTTGTACTGTAAGAGCACAATAAAGAACCAGCCCTAATGCTATCGCTATGCCTCCTTCATGCCATCTTTCCGACATCAAACGTTTACTAAGCTCCCCCATAGTACCAAGCACTATTCCAAGTTCTGTTAATAGGAAGATACATTTTTAAAGTTCTCTGTTAAGAGTTAACTTATGATGTAATGGGAAACAAAAATGTGTCATTAGTTTTACTTAACAAATGTATTAAGTAAATGTGGAGGTAAATATCTGGTGATCAGAGCTATGAGTATTAATATTTGCAACAGTGGAGGGGAGGAAGGAAGGAAGTCAGTGAGAGTCACATTGAAATATCTGAAGGAAGATTTTAGTTGTATGAGGTGAGAGGTGTGATAATTTAAACTATTAAAACATGTTTAGAATATTTATTAGTTCCTGTAAAGTTAAAGTCTGTTGACAGAGACACTAATGTATGTTGATTGCTCTTCACTAATAGCCATAGAGAATAAAAAGTGTTGATAGTATATATGTATGCTAATTTATGCCAACAGAGGGAACACAATGTGTAATCCTTAATGCAAACTTCTTATGTTACACTGACAGTATCACAATAGTTAGACAACGACTAAAGCTGAAAATTGAAAAATCACTAGGATTGGATGAGTTCACATATTCTCTAATTATTGGTATCCATTTTGACCGCTCTAATAAGCACTGCCTTCTGATTGAGAGACACAGTTAAAAAAAACACTTCTCATCCTTCCTTAAAGGTGCAGAGGAAGGTCAGGGAGCTTAGATGTCCCCTATACAGTGGACAAAGATTCTTAATGATGCTGGACTTTTTATGACCATTCAACCCTCTTATGGTTCATTGTCTCTTTGTGATTATACATCTGATTCCTAATCTTCAGTTGAAAGACAGGAAAGCAAGTGAGTAGAGAGGAAAGAAAAGAGATTGTATGAGGACTGAAAAGGGGGCTGTGCCACTTTGAACCCTTTAGAAAGAATTGTGATTTCGAGCAGTCCAAATCTGAGCCAGCCAGTTTGGGCTTGGTGGTTGTTATCTTAGAATACAAAAGCTGTACTACATAAATGAACTCATTTAAGTGACCAGATTTTTGCTATTGTTGTTATTTAATTCCTTCCATTTCTTCTTTAAGTTCCTTCTAGAAAAAAAAAGTGAAATTTTAAAGCTAAATGAAGAGGAGGGGGAATTTATTTAGACTTGACCTTACCATTTTCTCTCCATTCCTCTATTTCCTTTTCATGAAAGAATACCAATGCCAAAGAATGTTGAAAATGGCGTCCTGGGCTGGGCGCGGTGGCTCACGCCTATAATCCCAGCACTTTGGGAAGCCAAGGCGGGTGGATCACGAGGTCAAGAGATCGAGACCATCCTGGTCAACATGGTGAAGCCCCATCTCTACTAAAAAATACAAAAATTAGCTGGGCATGGTGGCGTGCGCCTGTAGTCCCAGCTACTCGGGAGGCTGAGGCAGGAGAATTGCTTGAACCCGGGAGGTGGAGGTTGCGGTGAGCCGAGATCGCGCCATTGCACTCCAGCCTGGGTAACAAGAGCAAAACTCCGTCTCAAAAACAACAACAACAAAAAAATGGCGTCCTGTCCCTCTTCAACTTCCAGAGTAGCCAAATAGCGCTCTCTGAGCTAGCAAAGATTAAGGTGGTTTCTCTTCTCAAACATATTTGCAATGACCCTGACTTCTAGTTGTTCTTTCCAATACCCATTATTGACTTTTAGTCAACTACATGTTACCAGGCAGTAGGGTTGAAAAGGAAATTGAACTTAGTCTTCTCACTATGACTTGTGCAACATGGAGCATTAGGAAAAGAAGAAGGAAGTAGCACTTGGTGGCTCCTTCAAAGTTGATGCACTCATTTATAGTAATGAGTTAAATATTTAATCAGCAAATAAGTACCTTTTTACTTTAACAGGTTCTTTTCATGTCTTTCAATTAAATGTCAGTCGAGTGTCCCAGGATGCTGTCCATTTCCCTTATATGCTCCTGAATAGCTGTGATCACTTCACTGTGGACAAACTTTAAGCAGCTGATATCACCAAACACCTAAAAAGGGTGATAAAATGGGCACATATTTATTAACCACATTTCAAAGAAATATTTAGGTAGAATAAACAACAGCTGTTAATTCTTTCCTATTTTTCTCTTGGAATTGTAGTTTGGAAGTCCCCTGAAATGCCTCATGATTATCCTAATTCCACAGTATAACATAAGATTATCATTTAGATTTTATGGTTGAGTTTCATTTCAGACATTTACGATAATGTTAAAGAAATGTTAACCAATAAAGTAGTATTTGTATAAATATATTTAGTAGTATAGAACATAGGATTATAATGAACAATTCCAATATGTTTCAAAAGTTAGTATTTTCTAATTCTACTAAAATCTAAAATCAAAGAAAAGACTGGAATTTTCTTTTATACCTTGAATGACTATTATTTGATTAAATGCATAGAAATCAAAAACTGTCTGGGGAAAATAAAGAATAACATTCCTTTTAGTAGGAACTCATTGTCCCTAAGGAAGCTTTCTGTATATACAAGACTAATTATGCTAGAGCACAACTCACAGCCATGCCAACACCCTGCTTCCCTTGTCACACACAGTTTGAGTTTATTCCTGGACTGTTTATAATAGTCACCAATTTCACTGACTTCATATGCCTCTCCTACATCTTAAAGGTATCTAACTTTCCAAGCATTCTGCTGAAGGATTGTTTTTCCCCAGAATTTATGACCTCTTTTACCAAACGCCATTCAGATGAGAAAGTCTGGGAGCCACATCTACGTGCAGATTGGCAAATGTATTTCTCTGGATAGCAAAGGGGACGTGTGCTTACCTGACAACCCTTTTTTTTTTTTTTTTTTTTTGGTTGCAAAAGCCATTTCCTCTTTCTAGAGCTACTCTTCCATCTCCTGATGAGATTATAAATCTTAATACCTGCCAATCACAAAACCTCTCTCCAGGGTGAGCAAATGGAGAAAAAAGATACTGATGGAAATACTGGGAAAAGAAAATCTTCCAAGATAGAGAGTAGGAGGAATCATAAAAGCCTGTATCAATGTCATTGTATGAAGAAAACATTCTCAAGGATGAGCCAATGTAGATGAAAAAAAAACAAAGAGAGATTTGATAATATTTTTTAAACTCCTGAGTCAAAATCCCATCAGAATAGCTATGGTACTTCCCATTTATATGAGTTAATACCTTTGTGATTATGCAGAAATACATTAGGTATTTGACATATACAACTAAATAATGCTGAGGAAAATCTATCTATCCTTGGACAAGGATTGATAGTACATTACGGTACTTGAAATTGTGAAGTCCTTTTCTGTTACTGGCCTCTTCCTCTTCCTCCTTCTTCTTTTTCTTTTTTTCTTTTTTTGAGATAGAGTCTGGCTTTATCACTCAGGCTGGAGTACAGTGGCACGATATCCATTCATTGCAACTTCTGCCTCCTGGGGTCAAACAATCCTCCCATCTCAGTCTCCAAAATAGCTGGGACTACAGGCACATGCCACCACGGCTGGCTAATTTTTTATGTTTTTATAGAGATTGAGGTTTGCTATGTTGCCCAGGCTGGTCTCAAACTCCTGGGCTCAAGTGATCTGCCCACCTCAGCCTCCAAAACTGCTCAGATTCCAGGCATGCCTGTCATTCTTATTAATTATCTTTTGCATTTATTCTTTATTATACACCTCTCTATTTCTTTGTATGTGATTTTTAAAACTTAAGTTTGTTGGGAAACATTCTGTAGCCTATGGCATTTATTTAGATGCCTTCTTTTCTTTCTTATCAAGACTATCTAAAAATGCAAGTCAGAGTTACAATTCTAGAGCTTTTTCCAAGGCTCTTGAAATACCTTCCCTGAAAGGGAAGATCCATCATGCCATTTCTCTGAACTTCTGAAATGTCCTTGCAAATATTAAATTAAATGGCATTCAGCTTTCACCAGGAGTTCCAAATGAGAAGGTCACTTTCTCTTGTTTTTTGTCATTTACAATCTTTCTTTGTTGTTACGAATTAGATTCAGAGTTATAACCTTCATCATCACTTACTGTCTAGAAAACAAACTGTTGGGACGACTCCTTACTCAGTAGTCTACTTAAAGAGTATACAGTGCTTGGGTAAGAAGGAAGCAGGAGCAAGAGTGGTTTTGTTTGCTGAAGATTTCAGAAACTTTCCAGTTCTCATTTGGATGAATTACCTGGGATCATTTTTCTACCTGGTTATACATCAGCAGAGGCATGGACCAGAAGCATGCAGCCTTCCAGTTACTCTGATTTTTGTAATTTGCTCCCACAACTATAACTATTCCCCTTGTCCTCATCATAGCTGCCACCATAATGTATCAAAAATATACTTATAAAAAATGATTTGTATGTATATGTGTTATACATCAAATTAACAAATTTGGCTTGATAGGTTTGGGGGAGATGAAATTAACACACAACTACCTTCAACAGTAATTCCTCATGAAATTTATTGATTATCATTTCTTTTTTTAAATTTTGAAACAGGGTCTTAAGTCTACCACCCAGACAGGAGTGCAGCACAATTACAGCTCACTACATCCTTGACCTCCCCAGGCTCAGGTGATCCTCCCACTTCATTCTTCCAGGTAGCTGGGACTACAGGCATGCACCAACACACCTAGCTAATATTTGTATTTATTGTAGAGGTGGAGTCTTACCATGTTGCCCAGGTTGGTCTTGAACTCCTGGGCTTGAGCAATCCACCCTCCTCCATCTCCCTAAGTGCTGGGATTGCAGGTGTGAGCCAGTACCCCCAGCAGATTGTCATTTCTAAGTTAACTCTGTGTGAAATAGTTCATTTTATAATTACTATAATGTGATTATAAAGAAATCTTAGAACATTTTAAATTTGTATTAATTTGTGTAGTCATTTAAGTGATTTGGGCTAAAAATACACAAACAACATTGCAGTCCTACTTATTTTGTTTTATGATTATTGATGAATGTGAAAAAATCTAGCTAGAAAATAAGTATTACTAATGACTTAGAGCTTATGACAAACTTGTATTTAAATGGGTCATGCTTAGAAAATAAACGAAAAACAAACCGAGTTCATGTAGCCTCTTTCAAAGGTAGAAAAGGACAGTGAATGTTGTTTCATATTTTAAATATAGCACTATCTCATTAAGTTATAGAAGTATAGTTTGGTTTGTGTGACTACAGCCAAAGAGACTATCAAAATATTGGGTAAGCTTTCCATTCACTGTAGTTTTGGTTATCCATGTGTTCATATTTCGGAAGGGCAATTCAGATACACGCAGACACAAACAGATATAGCAGATATTACGTACACACACATAAAAACATCTATCCTTTTAAATTCTCATATTCTTTAACTTAGTAATTTCACTGTCAGAATCTACCCCTGAGAAGTAAGATAGGGCATTAATGAAAATTGCGGAGGAAAGAACTTCAAATTCTATCCCTATTAACAGCAACAACGACAACAATGAAAATGAGCAAAAACTCAGAATCAACTTTTTTGGAGGAAAACTAGATCTGGCACACTCTGTGGCTCAGGCTGAAGCCACTGAGGTCTTGATTAGCCACTCAGGGCCTCCCCACAATGGTGTTAGGGATTTATGATTGTGAACTAATAGAATGCAAGCTGGAAACACTGCTGTGTCACTGCCAGGCAGTGTGACTAGAAAACGATTTCAGCAGAGACAAGCAAGTATCTTTCAGCCAGGCCAAGCCAGAGCTCAATGGTGACACCCGTAGCAGCAGAGGCCATAGCATACCTAAGCTCTTGTCTTATGCTTGAAGCAGGGCTGGTCCTCTTTGATATAAAGAAGCATCTAGATTTCTTAAGAAATTTTCTAGCTCAAACAGGCCTTAAGAAAGAGATAGTTAATTGGTTTCCAATAAGGATAGGTATATCCTCAAGTGTCTTAATTGGAAAAATGAAATTTATTTATAATGGAGCTGGTGGGATGGGTCAAATCTAGCTGCCCAAAACACACAACATTGATAAAGTTTCAGTGAGAGGGCTTTATAAATATTGTTAGGGAGATGAGGAGAATAAATCAAATAGAAATGGAATTCCGGTAGTAAATTTTGATTTCGTTTGCCCACTTAACACAAGATATATGTATTCACAGCACTAATTCACTGACTGCAGCAAGACATCAACATTTGGAGGCCAGATGCAACTCATAACGGTTCCGAAATGAAGTGGAAGTGTCCCTCAATGGAATTTAGATTGCTACACCTGATTAAAATTATAGATTTCAAAAACAGTACTAGAAATAATATGACACTGTATAAGTTATAGGTTGAATCATCATCATTTTAGAGAAAGAATGTTTTCCATTTGAAAAAGTAGACCACATAGGTTAATTTCCTTGAGGGGTTAATTGAACTAAGGGCTGACATTTGGATTTATTTTCTGGAATTTAGGGACCCTGGGTGTCAGTGGTGGCTCTGTTGATCATCACAGCCATGAAAATTGTAAGCCAAAGCACACAGTCCTTCCAATTTTGCAAAAGTATACTTTACTTGGTTGTAAACTATTCAATGTTCTTAAGATTAAATATCTGAATATTGCTTCTGAAAGAGTAGCTGTCAACTCAAATGTAAAGTCTAGTTTGTTTACTGGCTGTATTTTATATCCTTTAGAAAATGACACAAAATGGCAATAAAATCAGTGTAAGTATTCTACAGGGGAATACAAATGCCCTTTGGTTACAGTGAACATATCTTTATACGTAATTCTAGTTTATTTTCCCCAGAATTATGTTAAATATGTAAAAAGCCTTTTCTCATAAAGGTAAAAATGCTAGATGTTTTCAAGTTGTAATTTAGCATTAGTGTCAAGATTGCTTCAGAAAATAAGCTACTGTTACTATTTCATTCCTTTTAAGTGTCACTCAGCATACTATATGCAATTTTGCACATAAAATAAACTTATATGATTTTATGTCAGGGTTTCAGAAAATGTAAGTGGGATTTAAAATAATTTATAGGATACAAATATTTTTTGATAACAGATGCTAAGAAGCTGGATTTTTTACATTGTTGATAATATTATTTTAAAATAATTGTTTCAAGTAATTATGGAAGAATTTGTTCCATAGGCTATAATGGAGAAACTAATATTATCTATGGATTTCAAAAAAGAATAATCAATATATTTGTAGATATAGTTCTTAGATTAATATTAACACGATTCCAAAATGCACCAAAATATTTTCATATTTCTATATATAAATAGGAAAATATACAATTATGTTTAGGGTTATTATAAGCATAATAACCCTAATTTCAGGCATAACCCTAAACATAATTGTATCTTTTTATATCTACACATGTGTAGATACATACACACACATATATATATTATATTCCTTTTCATTTTGCTTTTTTTGGTGACTGAGTTATTTTCGACCTTATCAGACTGTATTAGGCAGTCTTGTCAAATGGAGTCAAGATGAAAATCACATATTCTGAAAATGCTTATCTCAAGCATTGCCTTTTGGATGCATGAATATAAAATATATTCCTAATGTAAATACTCAGACATTTCCAAATGTTATAGTAAATTAAGATTAATAAATTTAAAAAGCTTGAAAATATTTTTTCACATTTAGAAGATCACACCTCAAGATGTCTTTTCTAAAATCCAATTCAATAACAGAAAAACACACAGAATTAAAAGGGAACATATTTTGATTCAAATAAAAACATTCAATCTTTATCAATTATACAATAAAGATTTAATTCTTCATTTCTATCATGTTTATGTTAGATATTTAGCCATATATTATAATTCATATGTTAAATTTTGACTGCTTCTTTGCATGTAAAACTTTTAAAACATTTCTTATGACTTAGAATACAGGAAAAGTTTTCATATTCAATACATGATATATATATTATTTCTAATGGACATATGAACACAATAATAGAACAATTCTTTTCCACAGCTTTCAGAAGTCCTAATTATTCAGATTTAAAGGAAACCTAAAAATGCCAAAAATTATTTTATATATAAAAATATTTTTTAAAATTTGTATTTAATTATTTTTTCTTATATGTATAAATTAAAAATATGAGACCCATATAAAGCAGGAATTGTTAATGATTGATTACCTCAAAATATAATATAAACGAAGTATAGAAAAAAATTGATATTTTGTAAGTTTGAACTGTAGTGCTTATAATAGTAAAGGCCTGTAGAATCTCTATAAAATATTTCTAACAGTTACATCTTAAGTTACAGTAAAAAGACTTCATGATTTTCTAAGGAAACCAAACATAGCTATAGTAAAATTCAGGTAATCACTAAAAGCTAATATTTTAGACCTTATGAGATTAAAATAGCTTTTAAAAGTAAATAGCATTTACTGAAAATGTGTCTGAAATCTGTTGTAGTCATTTAAAATTTATAGTGTGCTAAGTTTTAAAACAAACAAAACTATAATTTTTACTTTTCTGGTTACCAGTAATACAAATAAAATAATAAATGAAGCCTGAGGTGAGAGCTTTTTTGCTTTGTTTTTGTGAAAAACTAAGCATTTCACAGCAAGTTGCACTGACCCAATTATAATGGACAAAAAAATCACTTCTTTTGACACATGCATATGGGAATAATTATATTGTCAATTAATTTTTAACGGGAGCTAAATGCCTGTGTATATATATATAAATGATTAGTAAATATGTTTAAGACTTTTCATGAGGATGTGACAGGAAAATGTTTTATAAGTAACATTATATTCTAATACTAGTCTGATAATGGAATCCTACTTTGCTTTTGTTTTTTTATATGTTGCTTTTAATAAGGTCTAAGTTTCAGATGTAGCAAAATTCTGATCTTTTACAATTTAGTTAAAATAGCCAATCATTCTTAGTAAAAAGAAGACGTAAAATAGTATCAGGACCTTATTTTTTAAAAAATAGAAGTAGCAACTATGAAGTTTGGACTTGAAATCCAGAAATAAAGCATATCAGTGTACCTAATATTTTTTTACAATATTTCATGCAAATCTATAATCATCATTATTACTGTTTTCTTATCTTAATGTACATTTTTGATATTATCATGTGAGCAAATGTGCCCAAAGGACATACTGAATCTTCCTATGCAGGTGTTGTGCACAAAATATCACGTGTTCTAAGTCTGGTGAATGAAAATGTGCCTTTCTTCTATTTTGTTCAAATAAATTTATTTCAATATTAAATCCAGAGCAGCCTAAAACTACGCACAGTGGGAAACATAAGGATGGTTTTTTCTTTCTCATGTGCAATGACTTTGAACAAAAGGAAAAATTGATGGAGTCATATTCTCCCTGAAAATATATCATTAACAACTTAAATTAGATGACCGTTGTCCATAGACCCCAATTTTTCTGTATTTTTCTACTGATTCTCTTCTATATTAATGTGCGACTTCTTTCTCTCTCTTAATCTTCCTCTTTTTCTCTCTCACACACATATTGTACTGCAAATTGGTCATAATAGAATATAGATAAGGGAAGTTCCAAATACACTAAATTATGTTTTCTGGAAGAAATCAAAATAGAAGAGTTAAAGCTCAAACATTCTCAATTATTCGTCATGAGGTCTTGCCCTGCAATTCATCGATTCAAGGACAAAGTGTGGTTTCCGTTTCTCCATTTATTCAAAGCTTCGTGCAGCCTTGCAGAATACAGTCAGTTTCATCTGCTATCTTGAGGGGAATAAAGTTAAGGTCCAGTCTCTCTATAACTGCTCCTCGCACTGTGTGGTCACTTGATTACATGGACAGTAGGAAAATCCAAAGCTGAGGAAAACCCATCTAAGAATAAAACTGTCTTTTGGTTTTTCGTTTTCTCCTTTCTTCTCCTGCTGCTTTCTATCAGCCAAGCACTTAACACTCACTAATTGGTTAATCTGTTATTTAGGCAAGTATTAATATTCTAATTTTGCAGACAAGGAATCAGGCTTCCTGCTGTGTATCCCCTGGCCCTGGGTAAGGAGTGCTTCAAATGGGAGATTCAAAGTAGGTGAGCCTGGTCTCCTGAGACAAATCTGGCTTGCCTAAAGCCGCGCAGGAGGGCTTAACGGAGCCTGCATTAGATCGCTCGGTTCCTGACTCCCAGTTCTCCGCTCAGACCACCAGGCGACACTGCCTCTAATGACAAAAACCGTTTTCCCATTCCACCCCAACTAATGCTCCAAGGACTTTCTTAATTGCGACTGATACCCTGGGATTGGGAAGCTTATTTGTGACTTGATGAATCTGCACCATTCTTGCCTGGGTTTCTAGGTTTTGTAGCACTAAAAACTTTAGGGTAACTTTGTTCTTACAAAATACTTCAAGTTAACACTACCTATGGAACAAAGAGACAAAGCATTGCTCTGTGGAGAGGAGCTGGAATCCGTGGAGCCCAGAAAGGCTGATTAAAAATAGAATTAAAGAGAGGCACTCACTGCTTGGCCACCCAGTGACCATCGCTGACAAACGGTGAAAGGGACATTGTACAAAGCAAAATATGTAGAACACGGTAAAAACTGTGTGATCTTGGGTCACAAGCCTGGATGAAAAACATTATGAACACATATCTATAGGAAATATTGCTTGTAATGTAATTTCTATTTCAGACACATGAAATCAGACCTCTTTCATGCAGGAATTATTCTTTTCCAAAAGCATAGCTTTCTACACAAATTAAACTTGAAAATAATTTGCTTCAAATTCAAAATCCTAGGTGTTTACTGAGGAAAAAAATAGAAAATGTGAATATATGACCTATATTTCATATGAGAATTAGGAAAGGTTTAAAAATCACTCTAGTTCCACGTTAGAGCTGTGTTAAGTGCAAAAGGAACTTAGAGAACTAGGTACCCTATTTAAAAACCACCATAAAACTTTCAAGAATAGAGTTCAGGTTTTAAGGGTGAAGCAAAATTTCATCCATTTTTGTTTCATATTTATTGCCATATCTAATTTGTAAAGAAATTAGGCCCAGACACAGCTACCTATTTCTTCCTATATCAGAATATCCTACCAAAATATAGCATCGGTCTTACAGGTATTTTTTTTTTTTTTGAGATGGAGTCTCACTTTGTTGCCCAGGCTGGAGTGTAGTCTCTGCTCACTGCAACCTCTGCCTCCCAGGTTCAAGCGATTCTCCTGCCTCAGCCTCCCAAGTAGCTTGGACTATAGGCACATGTCACCACACCCAGCTAATTTTTTATTTTTAGTAGAGATGGGGTTTCACCATGTTGGCCAGGCTTGTCTCAAACTCCTGACCTCAGGTGATCTGCCCGCCTTGGCCTCCCAAAGTGCTGGGATTAGAGGTGTGAGCCCCCGCACCTGGCCTAGTCTTACAGGTATTTTTAAGTAGTTTTAAGTCATTTCCCAATTCTAGGTCCCTTAATTCACTGTGGCATTTTGATGTTAAATATCTCCTGGTGTCTATCATGTAGCATCAATTGGAATCCAGAAATTAAATGCAATTCAACAGGTATCTTTGAGTACCAACTACATACAAAGTAAAGAGAGAGGAAATTCAATGATTGAAGGTAAGTTTTGGGCAAGTAGGTGACTGCTTATAAACCCTCATTTTAAAAACATCAAGGGATATTTCTTTCATCCAAAAAATATAATCTACTCATGTGCTGATATTTGATATGTCTTTACAATGCACACATTTTGGGAAATATAACACAATGGGTTTTGTTTCTCACTGAGGTTGCAAAAGACCAGTCTCAAACCCCTTCCAGTGTTAAGTTTTGTAGCTCGAAAGCCCAGTAATAGGCTTGGCAGAACCTCTCAGAGATCAAGAAAGAGCAAAAGGAAAATATAGGAAGATTGTTGAATAGCCAGACAGGTACCTGGAAGAAAATCCAACTCTCAATTTGCTCTGGGACTGGTATTGTTTTATGGTTCCTGTCTTCTAAGAGACACAATTTAACTCTGGAAACAGGTTTGGAAAGGCTAAAGATAAAACATAATATTGTGATAAGTGCTAGAGAGGGTACAAACGGGTTACATCAATTTGAAAGTGCACTTCATAGGTTTCATAGAGCAGGGGGCAGATAAAGTAAAACCAGTTTAGTATCACTGAAATTTCAGCCGGGCACAGGCTGATGCCAAGCTGTACTTCCACCATGACCATCATATAAGGCAATGGTGTGGAAAACACAGGCAATCAAAGAGTCAGACAGGTCAATAACACTTGTTGCTCCATTGCTCAATTCTTCCAGAAATGAGTTTATTTTTAGCATAGTGTCACTATTAGTACTTGAAAAAAATATTTACAAGTTCAGTGGATTTAATTGTGCATGATTCGTGATACTTTGCAATCTTTATTGCACCTTTTTTTTTTTAAAAGAGCTAAAAGTACTTTGAAGATGTTATCTCATTAATCTGCCCCAAATCCCTATGAGCCAGGTAGTGTGAGTATTCGTAACCCAGTTTTACAGATAAGGAAATAGGCAGAGCAGTGGGAAATGACTAAGCCAAGATTAGGGAGCAAATGAAGAAGTGAGCGAATCCAAGGGTGGTGGTGATCACTCTGTTCAGGGGCCTGCACGGCCTTATACCTGGGCTTTCCACTCAGGCTCCAAGGCTCTGGGATCTACAAGATATTTTGTAGCAGGAGAGCAGACAACCCTGATGCCTCTTCTTTTCGTGTTATTTCGGTGCATGGTGTACACACACGTAAGCACAGGCCTATGCAAATTGTTTTAAAAATTCATTCATGGCAGTTCTGTTCTGCAAAGAGATTTCTTAAGCAAATATTTCAGAAATCTGAAAAGCATTATATGCAAAAGGGCCAGTTGCAGTCTGTGACCCAAACTCCCAAAGTCTTACATTGGATACAGTTAGAATCTGCCTACCTGCTACTTTGCCACAAGATAGGCAAATCCCTCTCATAGTACACCTTGAGGGGGAAAGAAGAGCCAGCTGATGGGAAATCGTTTCCCCCACCTCTGTGCTTTTCTGAGTAGACTGTCCATGTGATTCACTCAAGTACCCAAGCAATGTTGTGGGCAGTGATACCAGGAAGAAGAAACTCCCAATCTGCAAGACTTGGTGCTAAACAGTTTGAAATTTCCTGAAGGTTATACTGAAAAGGACGTTTTATGAGGACACACTTTCATCAACTTAGTAACAAAAACTACGGTGGCTAAAGTTCATAGGGAAAATGTGATGGGAACATTAGAGTTCCAATATTCTAATATCCAATAGGATATTCAAATATTCTTCTAATTCTAATCAACCAGTATTGTGCCACTGTGAAGTGATGTTTGCATGCCAACAGGATTAGCGAACCAAATGCTGCATGCGTCTTAATTTTCCTTCTCCACTACTCTTTATTTCCACCAAATAATAACACTTCTTCAGATTTCACGATTCATGATTGATGCTAATGGGACAGACCAGGAATTTGGATCCAGAGAATATGATGTAATGGGAGAGATTTTTTAAAAACTCAAAATCAGCCCACTGAAAGATTCTGGCTTTTTAGGAGAAAAGGTAATGTTAAGATCATTGCCAAATGCTACTTTCAAAGGTTATTAAAAATTTGGGGACGGGGCACATTTCTCTATTTTTAAAGATTTTTCTCCTCGAGAAAACAAAACGAAATGCTAACATCTGATTTATTTTGTGCAAGATCATTTAAGGAAAAGACTGTGCACTTCCTGAGGCATGGAGGTGTTCTTGAACTCCGAGAACTATTATTCACCAACCTGCTAATGTTTAAACATAGAGTAAAAGTTATTGCAGTCAGAATCCTCAATTATTTCACTTGATTTATTTCTTGCCTCTCTCAAACATAGTTACGCACAGAAACTTTTCTTTCTATGTGGTACCTTTGTTTAGGCAAAAACTAAAACACATCCTCAAGCCATATATTAAAAACATACGTTATGATATGTCTGTAAGGTAATAATGAAGCCTTTGAAATCACATATAGATATATATACACATACACACACGCGCGCGTGCACGCACACACACACACAGAGATAAGTACATTCAAGCACAATAAAATATGCAGCATTTGCATCAAATATTTTCATATATACATACCTCAACGATGGCCCCACTGGGGAGTCTGAGAAAATGGCGGTACAGCTCTTGCAGCCCACTGGGATAAATGGTATATACAGATACATGAGAAGTAATATCTCCTGGACCAAGTGCAGACACAGAAATTTCATTTTGATGTTGGAGGTCACAGCTGGAGACACTGGACTTGAAGCCACGGCTTTTCCAGATGTAATCATACACTGCCACCTAGTGAGACACAGCCCCCCCCAACCCAGCCCCCCAGCCCCAGAAAAGAACAGAAAAAAATTAATTAACTTCTGGCGCGAGCATAACCGATTTTAAATGATTTTACAATAAATCTGAAAGTCTCTGCCATCTGCAGTGCTTGCACTCTATTCCATGCATATTTTTATGGCATATATCTAAATAGTGAAGATAGACAAATCCCCGGTGTGTGCTCCATAAAGTTAATTCTACACAGATGAAGCTGTAATTGGCTCCCATATTAACCCAAAGTAGGAAGATCAAGCAGGCTGTGACAATGACTGTTGATCAAAAAAAAAATGCCTACCAATGGTTTTATGAATGGGTGTTTGTGCTTTCTCATTTGAAAAAAAATATTTGTTCTTTTTCACTTACTGGTACTGTGCTAAGTGCTACGTCTCTGGCATCTGTATAACAGTGGACAAGATACATCAAAGACACACTTTACTGAGGTGTACTGGGCAGGATTTTTGTATATTTCATGTATTGACGCACTATTTTTTCTTTGCAGCAATCCCAATATTTGCACGTACTGAACTTTAATTCACGTAGGATTTTTCAGGTAACAATTTCACTGTCTAATACAGCACAGCGAACCCTCCGAGGCTTTCATTAATATTAATTGAATTATAAATGTGTTCAAAAGATCCGATCCTTCTGCTTATTTAAACTATTGGCGATGAAGGTTAGAATGCACCACATTAAAATTTGTTTGAGGCTGATAATCCGTCTGGTCTCCAGATATCTTTGTTATCTTTTTCTACAACTGTTCAGCTACCTAGGTGCTTTCTAAAATTTCCAGTTTCCATATTCACAGATGCCAGTAGTTTCAAAAGTAGGCAGAAGAAAGTTTTCAATATATTTCTTTTCTTATCGTCTCTCTTTAAGGCAGAAAACATTCGTGTGTTGCAGTGGAAAGCCCACATCAAACATGTTAACTCCCTGTAAGACTTAGAAATACTTTAAGTCCTCAGAAATACGGAAAGATTTAGTAATATAAAAGAAAATTCTGGCCAATTACTCTTTAAGTCAAGTCGATAATTGACAATAAACTCCCAAGATTCTGGTGACATTTTCTTTGAAACTAAAAAGGTGTAATTAAAATTCAGACAGACAGGGGGGAAAATAGTGTAAATATGTTGAAATGGCTTGAAGAAGAGAGAAGATCAAGTTCCAAAATGATTAAAAACAAAGGATGTGGGGGATCTATCCTATAAGAGGTGTTCGAGACAATGCTTTAGGAACTAACAATCTACCGAAAAGAAACTGGTGTATATTTGACTTAAAATAAGTTTGTGACGAGTGTGCAGAAGGAAGCTTACAAAGGAGTTGAAGTTTGAATTAGATCTCAGAACTTTAGTGAGATTTCGATGGGTATGAAAAGTGCGACAGGTGCTTCTGGCAGAGGAGGAGGATCTGTAAGCCACTGGGTTGCAGAAGAGCACAGCAAGCCCAGGGGCCAATGAATGGTTCAGCGGACTGAGGAGGCATGTGAGGACAAGAACATGCGGCTGGAAAGTCAGGTGGTATTGTGAAGACCCTGGATGCTGTGCTGAGTCATTTTGAATGTAATTCACGCATTAGGGAAGCTGCTAAAGGTTTGAAAGCAGAAGAGGTTTGACCTGATTTGTGTTTTAGAGTCATAGGCTGAGGCACCTTGAAAGGTAGACCAGAAGGATGAGAGGTTGGAGCGCATTCCACAAAAAGTGGACAGTGCGACCCTGCATTTGGGCAGTGGCAACTGGATTGGAGACTGAATCTATGGTTTCTAAGAGAGAATCAGCAGAGCTGAGGATGCTAGCTAGATATGAAGTACGAGTCAGGGATGCCTCAAAGGAGCAGCTGGTGTGAGACACCAATGGCCAGTGATGACATTGAAATGGAGCTAAAGCAAGGAGGCAGGGAAGGTTTGAGGAAGCACAGTGATTAAATCAGCACTGAATATGTCTCAAAAAGAAATTTTTCTTTTCCAATTTTATTTTGAGACAGGGTATCACACTGTTGTCCAGACTGGAGTGCAGTGGTGTGATCATGGCTCACTGCAGCCTCAACCTCCTGGGCTCAAATGATCCTCCTGCCTCAGCCCCTCGAGTAGCTGGGACCACAGACACGTGCCACCATGCCGCCCAGCTAATTTCTGTATTCTTTGTAGAGACAGGGTTTCCATACTCATCAACGTTGCCCAGGCTGGTCTGAAACTCCCAAGCTCAAGTGGGATTACAGGCAGGTAATCGCTGGCCAAAGGAGATATTTATTAAACTATGTCAAAACTAGCAACCATGGTAACATAAGTCAAATTACAGAATGAACTCTTACTCTGCATGACAGCCTGGTGAGGACATTAAGCAACACCACCTTCACCCGGACATGGATGATGATGGCCAAACTGACAGCTCCCAGCTGCCCTCCCTGTGCACACAGCACCAGGTCAGTTATCACAAACGCCTCTCCTTCTCCCACTTAGGGTTAGCCCATTCACTGATATTTCCCAGCCTCAGAGTGTAAAATGTTTAACTTCAGGCCAAGCAGAATAAAAGAAATGAGATGGGAACAAGCACACAGAATGCTGGGGAACCCTAGAGTCTCCACTCATTCCACAAAACACTACTGAGACGGGAGTTGGGAGGCAGCTCTTTGTGACTCACATAGATGGGAGCCTCCCTCCCCATTTTGGAAATCCAAAATCCAGCGCACCCACATTACCACTTCCTTAGGTGGCATTTGCATGTTTAAAGGAATAGGAAGATGGACACATTTGTCCCTAAAGCATTAGCTCTCGCTTCAAAAGCTGATTCTTTTAAAAGTGTGAGTGAATTTGAATATGTGGCAGTAAACTGTGCAGAGCAGATATTTAACAATAATTCTTATTCAGTTAAGAATTATGTACTTCCTTCTTCTTCTCATTTTTTTTTTTTTGAGAGAATTCTCGCTCTTGTCTCCCAGGCCGGTGTGCAGTGGCATAGTCTCAGCTCACTGCAACCTCCACCTCCTGGGTTCAAGCGATTCTTCTGCCTTAGCTTCTCAAATAGCTGGGATTACAGGCACTCACCACCATGCCTGGCTAATTTTTGTATTTTTAGTAGAGATGGGGTTTCACCATGCTGTCCAGGCTGGTCTTAAACTCTTGAACCGCCCCCCTCAGCCTCCCAAAGTGCTGGGATTACAGGCATGAGCCACCGTGCCCAGTGCTTCTTCTCCTTTTTAACCCCTCCTAATCGTAGGAGAGAGAGGGTTGAATTGCCTTCTGCCCAGAGACATCTTTGACTGATTTAGTATCTAGGAAAAAAGGTAGGGGTGAGGGATAGACAGGAAAGTTAGGTGGCATTATTTATTATTTAGTGGCAGGCCCTAAGGTAGCAGTTGTAGTATACACACACATGCACACACACACACACACACACACACACACATATATATATACATTTTTAAAAACTTAATATGAACAGCCCTGTTAGGTTAGTAGTATTATTCTCATTTCATAGTCAGGGAAACTAAGACTCAGAAATATTAAGTAACTTGCTCAAAGACACAGTTATGTGATGATATTTACTAAGAGGTCATCTTTACTCCTGCATCTCAGATGTCCCTATTTTCCTGGCCTCTCTTCTCAAGTTTAACTTACTCTCCTCCCTGGTGAAACAAGAAAGCAGAGGAGCTTTCCCTGCCCCTTCGCTCTCATTCTTTCAGATCAGGCTGCCCAGGAAGTACCTATATTCTTTGCCCATCTAGAAGATCATTTTAACCAGAGCAGTCCTCCTTCAGAAAGAGTCTCCTTCCTTAGGAGTGATAAAAGAGCAAGCTCACTTGGCTGCTGATCTCCAGCCACGTCTTCCAAACAGCTTTTGCAATAATGAGGCTGATACGTTTATTTTCTTTGGTCTGGCTCCTGTATTTTCTTAATTTTGTCAAATAGCTCAGGGTGAGGAAAAGAGGGGCATAACGTATTAGCCCCCTGAGAACCCAATACTAATCAGGCAGCTCTAATATTTGAACCCACACTGGTCCAACTCTAAAGCCCATGCCGTTTTGCTTACAGCATGTGGTAAAATGTTTGATCACAGAGGGTGCTATTCTTTGTGTGCACGTATAGGCTGCTGCAGAATGAGGATATGTCCGAACACGATCTGGGTGTTGAATTTTCTCTTTACTAAGTGTGCATATGGAAGACTCTGTGGGAAGATTTTTCTATTTGAGTCTGGGTGGAAACTTAGCAGAAATAGAGGCAGCATCCAAATCACCTTGAGCATTCAGTTCTAAGATTAACTAGGAAAGATACTGGAATACATTTTTTTCTCCCTTCTCTGAGCCATAAGGGTCTAATACCAAAGTAATTATGGTTATTTCCAGAATTTCTAGCCATCAGTTCTTAACTTAGGAGAGGACACCCAAAACACCTGTGAACAGCAAGGTATGCGGACCAAGTTACATCCTACTATATTGCTGTATGAGTACACACCTTCTTTTTTGGAAAGAATAAAAGGGGAGAAAGAAAGAGAGAAGTGAGAGTGAGTGACCCATAAAACTTCACTAGAAATGGGTTTTTTTGTTTGTTTGTTTGTTTTTTAGACACAGTCTCACTCTTTGCCCAGGCTGGAGGGCAATGGTGCAATCTCCACACACTGCAACCTCCACCTCCCGGGTTCAAGGGATTCTCCTGCCTCAGCCTCCCGAGTAGCTGGGATTACAGGCACCCGCCACCATGCCTGGCTAATTTTTTATATTTTTAGTAGAGTTGGAGTTTCACTGTGTTGACCAAGCTGGTCTCGAACTCCTGACTTCAGGTGATCCACATGCCTCAGCCTTCCAAAGTGTTGGTATTACAGGCGTGAGCCACCATGACTGGCCTAGAAATGGTCTAAGCCTCTGAATTACATGCTCACACAGAAGAGGATATTTCCAGTTAGCTGCTGAGTGTTCGCATGTTGGCTACGAAAATACCCTACCCTACAGGTAAATGCTTTATATTTTGACTTACGGCCAAAGACAGCTCAAAGCAATTGGGGATGGTTAGTTTGGAAAACTTTGTAAAAATTCTCCCTAGGGTTAAGAAAGTAGGGCAAGGTTAAAAAATATATATATACATATGGATGTTTTATAACAGGGATGAAATCTGAAGTGAGGCTAATCAGAGGACAGACACAGAGGTAGGGAGTGGTAATGAAATCACCATCTATCTTTAGGTCATGTGGGTAATTTCTGAACAATTCACATAGGTGAACATGAGTCTCTACCACTTCATTTTCTTGATTTTTAAATCTATGTCCTGAAACCTAGCTGTTGATGAACCAGCTACTCAGCAAACTGACCTATGATATTTAACTATCAACTTAAATGTTCACTTGTAACATTTCCCATTTCATTTTATTTCAGGCTATGAAGGCAATTCAAACAGAGGAAGGGAAAGATCTGCTAAGGCAAATACCAGACAACCTAGACCTTCTTGCTTAGAGTAGGTGAGAGAGAAAAAGAAGGAAGCAGGATATGCTTTTTCTATAAACTGCATTTCTTATAGATGTCTTTGTTTTTCGTTTGCTAGTGAGTAATGGTTAAATGGTTTGGCAGACTAACATCCATGGAAAAGTGGAGATCGCTTAGTATTTCTGCAAAATGATAGGCCAGAAAAGAGCTTCTGTGCCTTACATAATCGAAGTTAGCTCCACAAGTCTCTCCTGTCATCTAAAATCTCTTTCATTAAGCCAAATGTGTCCCTTCATTTCTGGGAGAGCCCAGCGTGAGTTAATAAATCTATTGAGACAAGTGAGTTGAGAGATTACACATATAGGACACATTTGAGGGGCTAAAGCTGACCTCCATCTGGAGGCACAAAAGCCTAGAAGATTCCACAAACTGCCAGACCCATGAACAGTAATCCTTAAATGAAATTCATTGTTCAGCAGAAAAACAAGTTAAGAACGGTAATTCAATGGTAGACGAAACAGGCCGGAACAGGTTCAAATGCTGCATATTTCACAACAGAGCTTAATTAAAACAGGACTATGAGGCTGATAATTGCATTATAATAGTTCAGCATGAAATTAGGTCTGATGTGAATGTCCTTATAGTGGAGTTGTTTATGTTATTATAATTACACAGTGGTACATAGATTGACTGCATAGATACATTTTTAACAGCTCTTGAGTGGATTTCTTTTCTTTTCCTCATTTAAATTTGCACTCAGTTTCCGAGTATGGAAAGTCAGCAAGAGGGAACCAGGGTCAGGAAATTAGGTCATACTGGATGATCTGGTTGGTCTCCTGTGTATTTAAAGCTTAGAACTCCAAATAAGTTATGCCTTGATGATCTTGATTTTATTCGCTATTTCTTTAGGAGCAAACAATTCATTAAAAAACTAGGTCTCAGTAAAATGGACATATATGCTTCATTTTGTCTTAGAAAGTGATGACATCCTGTGGAATTGATGAATCCAAATACATGATTATGACTGTGTCTGTTGTTCCACAGTATTATATATTCCAGTATTTTAAAAAGTTTAAAAAAAACAAAGATTGGTATCTAATAAAAAATGCTAACTCCTGTTCATAAAATATAACAGACATAACAAGAATTGATTTTCCAAATGGTAAAAATGAGGGCTCTTTTTAGATCCAGCCATAGTATCCACTTTTTGGTCAAGAACTTAGCTGGTTTACATTAGAATCTCTCCTATGGCCTTGACTTAAACCCTAAAACCTTGGATAGCATCAGACATTTGGGAAGCATATGCATATTTGATGTTTTCAATCTTCATCTTGTTATTTTGATTTCTGTGCATTCTATGTATGTCAGCAATATTGTACATTGTTGTTTTGAAATAAAAAGGCAAAAAATTAATAGAAGATGATCTACAAATAAATTAGGTCATAAAATGATTATAGCTTGATGTTTTACTCTTTAACATAACAATTAAGGGCGTAGAACAAGCACGTAAGTAAATTTGAACCAATTTAGAGAAAGACAATAAACTATGTAGCATAGCCAGAAAGCCATACCTCTAAATAAAATTACCTGTGCTTAATTTAGATAGAAATTATATAATATTAAGGAAAGTTAATGTATGTCCGTAAGTATTTGTACATACATTATATGGAAAATTCTGTTATCATGAACATCTCAAATTTTGGTAACCAACAATTTTATATCCTGAATCTGTTAGTGGAAATATGTGCTTTTCTTTTTTCTTTTATTCTTTTGAGACAGAGTGTTCTTGCCACCCAGGCTGGAGTGCAATGGCATGACCTTGGCTCACTGCAACCTCCACCTCCTGGGTTCAAGCAGTTCTTGTACCTTAGGCTCCCAAGTAGCTGGGATTATAGGTGCCCACCACCATGCTGGCTAATTTTTTTTTGTATTTTTAGTAGAGATGGGGTTAAAGTATAAACATTCTGGAAGCTTAGACTCACTTATGAGTATAATTTTTATACTTTAACTAAACTTATTTCAAAAATCAAGTAGTATAAATTGGTTGAAACTTTTGGAGGGAGAATTAGTAATAGCAAGCATGAACTCATCGAACACTGAGCATGCTCCTACATGAGTTTGGCAAAGGCTGTCACATGAGTCTTCCCCATACAACTACTTGGTTCACTCCTTTCCTTCACGACTCTACTAAAATGTCACCTTCTTAGTGGGGTCTTTGCTGATCACCCCGAAGGAAATAGCACCTTCACCCTCAGCCACACCCTATTCCTTATTTTCCCTACAACATTTATTATAGGAGTTACTACCAACGACACTGTAGATATATTTCCTTATTATCTGGCTTTCTGCATACAAATGTCAGCTTCATGGGGAAAGAGACAAGAGCCTGGCAAATAAGAGGAGCTAAGCATGTACCTGTTGAAAGAAGAAATAAGTGAACTCAGTGATCTAAATGAATTCAGTATTTAAGGCAATCTGGTTTTTTGTTTTGTTTTGCTTGTATCAAGCTTAACTTTGAGGGTACTACATCAATTTATTTTTGCTAACTGCAAAACTGATATGTAAGACCCAACTGTTCTTTTGTGTCAGTGTTTCTAACAATGCTGCCATTTCTGCAGAAGTATGAATGAGGCCATCACTCTATCAGCATCTCACAAGGCAAATTTTAAATCCCTATTTCTTAATTCAGTGAAGTTTGTTCAGTTGCTGTCTCATCACCTCACTCCACCTACACCACCCACAAGTCAAAGACTGCCCGGGTCATAACTCTCCTAGAATAATACCCCTTCGCACGCATATAAAACCTTTACTCCAGGACTTACAATGGATAACATGATAATTAATTGCCTCATTACACAGCCCTAGGAGCAAGAGATTATTATAGTAGTTTGATTTTCTGGATGGTAAGTCTCAGATAAAGAAAATAAAACTGCATCTCTACCTTCAGTAAGACTACCAAAGGGATAAGAAACAATGAATTAAATTCATCTTCATGCAATGCGTTGATAGGGACATTAGTGGTTAATGGAAAAAATGAGCATATTTAATTTACCACTTTCCACTCAGAGAAGCCAGGGCTATTTCACAGTTGTTTTTGCCACAACTATCAAAAGAAATCAGAATGGATGGGCATGGTGGCTTATGCTTGTAATCTAAGCACTTTGGGAGTCCAAGGCAGGTGGATCACTTGAGGTCAGGAGTTTGAGACCAGTCTGGCCAACATGGTGAAACCCTGTCTCTACTACGAATACAAAAATTAGCTGAACATAATGATATGTGCCTGTAATCCCAGCTACTCAGGAGGCTGAGGCAGGAGAATCACTTGAACCCAGGAGATAGAGGTTGCAGTGAGCTGAGATCATGCCACTGCACTCCATCCTGGGCGACAGAGTGAGACTCCACCTCAAAACAAAACAAAACAAAACTAATCAGTATGTTTTGGTGTCCTTGGTGTGCTTAGTTTAAGTCTTTTTCATTATCCAAAACCATTTTTGTGTCCCTCATTCAAGCTAGATGCCATGAGAAATACAGGTTGAAGGCTGGGCACAGTGCCTCACACCTGTAATCCCAGCACTTTGAGAGGCTGAGGCAGAAGGATCACTTGAGCTCAGGAATTCAAGACCAGCCTGGGCAACACAGTGAGACCTCGTCTCTCCTTTTTTCTTTTTAAAGAAATACAGGACAAAATATATTTTCTTGGCCTCCATGAAACTTATAACTTAGTAAGGGAAGTGAGATACAAATGGCAATTATTATAATTTAAAACTAGTAAGTTATAAATGCTCTATGAGAGATTTACAACTGTAAGCATCTGAGGAAGGAAAATTCACTTTCTGCAAGTGATGAAAATAGATGGCTCATGTTAGATATCTCCTCTGGGCCTGGACTAGAACTTAGAAGGGAAAGAAAAAAGGCCACACAGGTGAAGATGAATATTTTTGATTAAAAAAAGTAAGAGAATAAGGAAATCTGGCATTCATATTTTAACCAAAGTTCCAGTATAATGCCTTTCAGTGAGTCTAAGCTTCCAGAATGTTTATACTTTTTGAGATTTCAAGGGATATTGTCAGGCTTCCTAATTTACGATCACACTCTGACACTGGATTTTGCCCTTTGTTTGAATGTGGTTCTGTCTTTCAGCATGACATTTTCAGAGCAGAGTAAGAGAAGAAAAAAGCATACAGAAAATTGATCACAGCAGTAACTATTTTGGGAAAGATTAATTAGGAATAAGAATGATACAATAATACTTATTTAGGACTCATTATGTAAAAGGCTCTCTTCAAAGCACATTGATTCATTCACTCATTCAACCACCCACTGTATTTATCGTATTTATTGAAATCCGTTGTATTTCTTGAAATTGTATTTTGTACCAGAGGAAAATGGACACAAAGAATTAAAGCAAAGGGACAGAGTCCTTGATCTACAGCTCACATTCTAGGGGAAGAAGACAGATGATAAATAACTAAGTACATCATATGTGCGATGGAGAAAAGAGAAACAGGGCAGAAGACTAGACGGTGGGAGGGTAGCGGACTATTTTACTGCTATTTTATTCAGAGCTAGTTTCTTATTCAGAGAAAGCCTCCCTGAGATAGAGACATTTGATCACAGGCTTGAATAAAGGGAGGGTATGTATTAGGTACATAACTAGGAGAACAGCACAGTAAGAAGAGAAAACAGCAGGTACATGGCTGTCTGGGCAGTATACAGCAGTCCCTTGTCTGAGGTTTCACTTAGTGGTTTCAGTTACCCATGGTCTACCGTGGTTCAAAAACGTTAAGTGACAAATTCCAGAAATAAACAGTTTACAGGATTTTAAATTGTGTACCATTCAGAGTAGCATGATTAAATCTTGAGTCAACCTGCTCCCTCCCTACCGGATCACGAATCTTCCCTTTTCCCAGCGTCTATGCTGTGGAGTTACCTGCCTGTGAGCCACACAGAATTGCTGTAGGTCCTCAGATTAACTGTCAAGGTATCACAATGCTAGTGTTCAAGTAAGTAACCCCCTTTTTAAACTTAATCATCGCCCTTGAACCCAAGAGTAGTGATGCTGGAATACTGTTATACTTGTTCTATTTTACCATCAGTTGTTATTGTTAATCTCTGACTGTGCCTAATTCGTAAATGAAACTTTATCATAGGTATGTATGTATAGGAAAAAAGAAACACAGTACACGTAGGGTCTCGTACCATCCACAGCTTAGGCATCCACTAGGAGATATGCCCTTGTCTTGTGTTCCAGAAAAAGCAAAGAGGTCAAAAGAACTGAAACGTGGTGAACAAGGGAGAGATAGGAGATGAGACAAGAGCTGTGGGATCTGGGGGAAAAAGCTGAGCATTTAGGGATTTGTAGGCTGCTGAGGGACAATGAGTTTTACTCTGATGAACATGAAGGCAGAGACTGGGGTGACTTATCTACAAGCCAAGAACCAAAGATTGCCAGGAAGCCACCGGAGGCTAGGAGAGAGGCATAGGACAGATTCTCCCTCGCTGAAATCAAGAAGACCCAATCCTACTGAAGCCATGATCTCAAACTTCTAGACTCCAGGGCTTACTGTCGTAAGCTTCTGTTGTTTAAGACACCCAGTTGTGGCATTTTGATTTGACATTTACAGGAAACTAACACAGGAAATGACCCACTTACCTGCATTATAGGTGAGTATTAATGAATAGTAGAGTCAAAATATGACTGCAAGATAATGTGACCCTCAGAGCCCAGGCTCCTAAACTCTTATCTCTACTGCTTCTCCATAAGACACATTTTAAAACAGTAAAGCAAAAGGAAAATATTTCCAGAGTACCCATTTCAATAAAATTAAGGAAGTATATTTACTTTAGGCCATAAATACATATCCAACAGCTTTTTCTGTGCTTTTTCATTGCTGAACTTGAGCTACAGAGAGCAAGTGCTTGAAGAGGACTTGACTGCAGAGAATTATCTCTTGACTCTGTTTTTGGTTGGGAAGAATAACACCCTGGGAAACAGGGTGTTATATTCCCAATCTCCACCCACTGGAAATCACTACTCTATCCTCTGCTTCTATGTGCTTGACTTTTTTAGATTCCATATATAAGTGACATCATGCAGTATTTATCTCTCTGTGCCTGGCTTATTTCACTTAGCATGGTGTCCTTCAGGTTCATCCACGTTGCTGCACATGACAAGATTTCCTCATTTTCTAAGACTGACTAATGTCCCATCATTCTATATGCCACATTTTCTTTACCCATGTATTCACTGATTGATACTTAGGATGATTTCGTACCTTCGCTATTTTGTGCATACTGCTGCAATCAACATGGCGATGACGTTATCTCTTCAACATACTGATATCATTTCCTGTGAACATGTACCCAGAAGTAAAATTGCTCAGTCACATGGCAGTTATATTTTTCTTTTCAGGAACCTTCCTACCATTATTCATAATAGCAGTACTAATTAACATTTCCACTAATAATGTACCAGTGTTTACTTTTTTCTACATCATCACCAACATTTACTGTTTTTGGTCTTTTTGTAATAGAATTCTAACAGGCATTAGGTGATTTCTCACAGTAATTTTGATTTGCAATTGCCTGATGAGTGATGTTGAGCATTTTTGCATGTAACTGTTGGCCATTTGCATGTCTTCTTTTGAGAAATGTCTATTC
This sequence comes from Cacajao melanocephalus, assembly GCA_963573385.1. Classification (NCBI taxonomy): domain Eukaryota; kingdom Metazoa; phylum Chordata; class Mammalia; order Primates; family Pitheciidae; genus Cacajao; species Cacajao melanocephalus. The sequence goes on from CAUYLG010067525.1 coordinate 28,548, forward strand.
AGGCCTGTTGCCCAATTTTAATTGAATCACTTATTTTCTTGCTATTGAGTTGTTTGAATTTCTTATATATTTTGGATATTAACCTCTTGCCAGGTTTATCGTTTGCAAATATTTTCTCCCATTTGTAGTAAGAATCAACACGCTGTTGATTGTTTCCTTTGCTATGCAGAAGCTATTTAATTTGATGTCATTCCATTCTTCTATTCTTTTATTGCTTATATGTTTGAGGTCATACCTAAAAAAATTATTGTCCAAACCTGTGTCAAGAAGCCTTTTTCCTGCACTTTCTTGTGGTTGTTTTATAGTTTCATGTCTTATCTTTA
>CAUYLG010067526.1:0-14062 GCA_963573385.1 Cacajao melanocephalus
ACACAAGTCCATTATTTCCCTCCAGCCTCCATGGACCACAGTCTTCCAAGGAGAGAGAGTGACTCTGACTTGCAAGGAATTTCACTTCTACTCACCACAGAAAACAAAATGGTACCTTGGGAAAGAAATACCAAGAGAAACCCCAGCAAATACCCTCGAGGTTCGAGAATCTGGAAAGTACAGATGCCAGGCCCGGGGCTCCTCGCTCAGTAGCCCTGTGCACTTGGTCTTCTCTTCAGGTGAGAGAGAGTGAAAGACGCGCCGACTTTAGAAATCAATTCAGCCCATGTTTCTCGCTAGCTGTTATGACTTCAGACCCTTCATGAGTAGACAATTTTATTTCACACTGTGGTAAGGCAGGGAGAGAGTAAAAAGCTTGGAAAACAGCCAGACAGGGAATGGGATTAGCTGCTTAATTTTAAACATTAAAATGAAGAAAATTTAAATTCTCTGCATAAAACCCATTCAGGCCCAAGGGACAGTGACTTCAAGCAGTGTATCTAGAAGGACATACTTATCACAAATAACAACTAAAGGTTACTTGGATGAACCATACGAACACTGCAATTTCCATTGAGTGGATTAATGTCTCTAAACTCATGGTTCTTAAAGTTCTATTTGAGTCACATATCCTGAGCAGCTTATGAATGATACAGATACTCAAGACCTACCCTATGTTTATTGAATAAAATAAGAGTAGGGCCCAGGAATTTGTATTTTTCAAGCTGCTCTGGTAAAATAATATTTGAGGAGTAATTTATTTGAAGAATTCTCAAATCTATTTATAGTTTTAAGCCATATTATGTGTCTGGAATAATAAGTAGAAGGAATATTCTTTTCTATTTTGAGAAAGAAAAAGAGAGAGAGTTAGATGATATAGCATTTGAGAGAGAATGAGAGCTAAAGGAAGAGACATTTCTTTTTTTTGTCTTAAAACCACCTGTTTTGAAACTAAAACCATGGCATCCTAAAGTCCTTTAATTTACTGAAAAAAGAAGCAGTTTGGTAGCAAGAAACAAATAAAATGCTTACGCTTTTTGACTTAACAATCCCTCTTAAGAAGTTGCCTACTGAAACAATCATAGATATACATCCCTGAAAACTGTAGACCCTAAATGGTCAAGAAGAAGCCTCATTTAATAAATTACATTACTGACATTAAGGGAACATTTTGTGGCCACTGAAAATCGGGTTCAGGAATGACATTAATAACACAAGAAAGTGTTTGTAATATACTAATTGAAAGCAAGTTATGAAATCTATAAATATAATTTCTATTCCATAAAAAATACACAGACTGTCAAGTAGTTGAAGAAGGAAGAGAAAACGGGAAAAACATACGCCAAAATGTGGCTGGTTTTTTCCCTTTCAACTTTCTGCTTTTGAACTTTTCTCAAGGCTCATGTGTTTAAACAGAGAAAAAGAAATTATAATTATTGTAATAATACTTTCTCCCAATCCATTTTTTGAAATACAGTCTACTTGCAAAAACGATGAAAGGAAAGGGGAAACAATGAGATGAACCAAGTAACTGCGGTTGTGTTTCCCATAGCTTCACTGATCCTGCAAGCTCCACTTTCTGTGTTTGAAGGAGACTCCGTGGTTCTGAGGTGCCGGGCAAAGATGGAAATAACACTGAATAGTATTTACAAGGATGATAATGTCCTAGCATTTCTTAATAAAAGCTCTGACTTCTGGATTCACCATGCAAGTCTCAAGGATAATGGTGCATATCACTGTACTGGATTTAATAGAAGTAATTTCCCTGTTTCTTCCAACATAGTCAAAATCCAAGTCCAAGGTAAAGCCTTCATCATTTTGTAAAGTGAGTTGGTCAAAAGGAGACTCCTTAGGGTCACAGAGGTAGAACAGGAGGAAAAGGGTGGGCTGGAATACCATTAAATCACAGGGACATTCCTGCAAGGACCAGAGGAGGTACAGCAGTGCTTTGGACTGAAGGAAGCTAGGCGTTGATGACATACCTTTCTTTGCTTGCTTTTGGATGTGCTACTGCTTGAAGTGTATGTTTCTCCAGAGCACATCTCAGCCTCATTGCTCTGGGACTGTTGTTGTGATTCTTCTCTCTAGAGCTGTTTTCACGTCCGGTGTTGAGAGTAAGCTCCTCCCAGCCCATCAACGGGAGCCTAGTGACCCTGACCTGTGAGACCCAGCTCTCTCTAGAGAGGTCAGATGTCCAGCTCCAATTCCGCTTCTTCAGAGATGGCCAGACCCTGGGATTAGGCTGGACCAACTCCTCGAAGTTCCAGATTACCGCCATGTGGAGTGAAGATTCAGGGTCCTTCTGGTGCGAGACAGATACCGTGGCTCACATCGTAAAAAAAGAAAGCCCGAGATCCCAAATTCATGTGCAGAGTAAGTTTTTGTAAAAACGGACATGAGCTAGAAAAAGGAGGGCAGAGTAGGGACATTGCTTATAACTTAGTTCCTTTTTTCTTTAAGTGGTGAGCAGGGGTCTATCTTATATTCTGGTGTTATCTTGAGGTCTTCTCTCTGCTAGCACATTAGGAGTGGAATAATTATCAGTAGACTTCAAAAAGTCTCAAGACTTCTGGATCTTTGCTAAACCTCTCTAACTTTGCCCTTTCATGTTACAAAATAATCAGATATTTACTGGGTGTCCGTAATTGTGCTATAGAGGCTGGGGAGGACACAGATGATCTTTGAAGCATTATCCCTAGAGGCAGGAAACAACTCACATTATAGGTGGAAAAGAAAGAGAGTATTCTTGAATATTCATTGAAATTGTCTTTGTGGACTACTAGCAGTAGTAGTGATAGTCAACATTTATAAATGTTCCATTTGTACCTGAAAATAAAATCCATCCTTTAATTATTGAGTGTTAGGTTTGCTCTTTATTAAATCAAATTAGAATTTTTCTCCTTAGATATTTTTGCCTGTATTTTTCAGTTACCAAGATTCCTATTAAGGTCTCCTACTGTAAAAATAGATTTGTCTTTCTGTTCTTAAAATTCTGTCAATTTTATGTCATATATTATAAGGGTATGTGATTGAAAGTATTGTTACACATTGCTAGTAGATGAAGAATTATTATATGACTCATGCTGTGGTCTAAATATATCTGTCCTCCCCAAATTCATACATTGAAACCCAATGCATAAGATGATGGTATTAGGAGGTAGGGTCTTTGGGAGATGATTAGGTCATGCAGAGATCTGATGTATGGGGCTAGTGCCCTTACAAAAGAGACTCTAAAGAGCTAGTTCCCCTCTTCATCATGCGAGGACGTAGTGAGAAGGTACCATCTATGAAACAGAAAGCAAGTCCTCACCAGACATTGCATCTGCTGGTGCTTTGATCTTAGACTTTCCAGCCTTCAACTGTGAAAAATAAATTTCTGTTGTTTATAAGGCACCCAGTCTATGGTATTTTATTATTGCTGCCCAAATGGACTCAGACAATCTCCTTTCTCCCTGTCTTGTCTCTTATAAACATTAGCTGGATTTAGCTTTCTCTCAAATCTCTTCATTTCTAGTGTCTAATTGGTGAGGTTTCTCCCATTTAAGGTAATGTAACTGCTGATGTATATGGAATTATTTCTATCACCTTATTATTTCCTTCTATTTGTTGTGTTTAATCTATTTTCTTCTTTCCTTCATTCAATCAAGTTTAAATCTTTATTCTACTTTTTCTCTACTTTTTTGGAATTTATACACTGTTTTTCTATTCATGTAGAGATTTGACTCAAAATTTTTACATGTATATCTAACACAAAGCCTACATAAAAATCTCTTTATATCTACTTCCTAAAAATTAAAGGACTTTTGAGCACTTTCAAACTTTTCTTCTTCCTCTTCTCTTATCCAATATTATTTTTCCATATTTCCACAACCGCAATTATAAGTTACTATTTTTCCGTATTTCCACAACCGCAATTATAAGTTACTATTCCATTTGCCAATTTCTATGCTCACTATTTCTTATCCCTTTTCAAACTTTCCTTCTAGGACCATCTTCCTTCTTTAGTGCTTGTCTAATGCTGGTGTGCATTCTCAGTTCTAATTTGCCTGGGAATATCTTTATTTTATCTTTGTTGAATAATAGTTCCATTGAATAGATAATTCAAAGATTAATTAAATTAATAATTTAATTAATGATTAATAACCCTGCTGTGTTGTAATTTTCCTTTCATTCTTTTGTAGATAATCCATCTTTTCTACCTCTGTTTATCGTAAAATTTTATCTTTGTCTATAGTGTGTGGTAAATTTGTAGTACATTTATTTGGGTTGATAGCTCACCCAATCACAGACACCAGTGCCAAATGAAGATCTGAGTTAGACCAATTAATACATTTAAAAAACAGAAAATTAACAATATAATATTTATGATACAATCAATGCTTCCAAGAAAACAACGTATACAGGAAATGATTAAAGACCTTTGGGGAAAGTGGGCAGCCCATGTCTAGAGTAGGTGTCTGGGGCTAACCAAGCCTTCTGCTTCCACCGCTGGGGATACAGCACCTCCTGTCCCAGTGGTTCCTGAAGGCGCCTGATCCCACTGTGGCCCTTAATGAGATATTCTTAGTCAGTGGAGGTCCACTCCTGACAGGCACAGGTGCCCAAGATTATAACTCCCTGGATTTACTTTCCTACATAGTAAGTTTGAAATATTATCTGACTATATAGCTATATATACACCATCAATACTTTTTTATATTTGCTGATGTCTTTTATCTGTTTTTTTGCTTAAGATTTTTCCTTCTCATTTCCTCCTGCCTGCCGTTTCTTCAAAATGTTTTGTTTTGTATTACAGGCTTGACTTCTCCCTTTAGCTCTTTCTAGAGTTTAAGCATAGTTTTCTGAAGCTCTATTGCAAATTTCTCTGTTAACTGTGGTTCCCAGACTGTGACTTCTGGTTAGTGGCCTTTGCTAACTCTCTATCAGAAGCTTGTGCATTTCCTAACGTGTTGGTAATTTTTTTACCGTTATCATATCTTCAGCAGTAATTGTTCTTTATAAGAGTCCAAACTATGCCCTGAGCTGAGGCAGTCTCCTCATGGATTTATTGTTTCCTCTGCTGGGGTCCTATAGGTTTCATCTATCTTTAAGGTAGTTTCTAAGCTCAAAGTTCTAGCACGGAGTGAAAGTTAATGTCCATGCTCATTCACTGTGCAGGATTGGATTCCAATTCCTCACAGATCCCATCTTTAAGACAGGACAGGTGGCATTCCCCAACCTGATTTCCCAAATGAGAAGACAGACTGTATCCACCCCAACCCCTCATCTGGCTTTGTGCAGCCTCACTAGAAGCACAAGCACAGCCTAGACTTCATCCTTATATAGGGATATTACAACATGGGCCTCTAAGGTCGGTTTCTGGTTCTGATAACTTCTTGGGTCTCCAGAACTTCAAATCCCACTCACCCGCTTAGCATTGAGTTACCTCTTGTTTCTGTACCTGGAGTTTTTCTGAATCTAAGTTTAAACATTTTTGTTAAGTTTTTATCAAGCACTATTGTGTGGTCAGAGTGTTAGGAGAGGCTTGCTGAGTCAGTTCAAGTGCATTCTTCTCTGGAAGTTTCCAAAGTATCTTTTCCATTTCTGTAATTCTTGGTACCCACAAACGTCCGACATTTGGGGTGCAGGCAGCTATAACTTCAGGCAGAGGTTAGACCCTGCTGAGAATGCAGAACGCAGTGTTCACTTCTTGACTGCCAAAATAAGCAAGAACCAAATTGTATTGACAGAAAAAAATAGATTTGTATGTTCCAAATCAAAGACTGTAGATTCAGAGGATAGAGTTCTTGCAAGTCACAAACTAAAAAAATGCCAGGTGAGATATGTGGGTAATTTTCCACCATCTGTATATAACATTCTGGAACTAACTAAGCATTGAAGAAATGCCTAAAGTTGAAACTCTGATTACAACTTAGAAGAGACTTGATATCACCATTTCCTAGGGCTCAACAGAGAGGGCTTTGAGGCAGAAGGGAGCAGAGCAGGCCAAGTGATAGGACCTCCAGATAGGTTGACTAGAAAAACAAAGGCAGGGGGATTAGGTCCCACTTACCTTTGAACAAGGGAGGGCAGGGCTTCCTCCCAGGGAGCCCTGTTGAGCAGAAATTGGGGCATGGTATGTTTCAGCAGAATAAGGGCATCTAGAAGTGCTACAAGCTCTCCTCAGCCTGTGCATTGATGCTGGGAGATTCTGCAGTTCTCATGGGCCTCCATAAGGAAATGAATTACTGAGAGGGATCGTGGGCCAGAAGATGCCCAGGGTCAAAATAAGGAAGGTCAGAGTGTGTAGACCTCATTACAGAGGCTGTGGCAGCAACCACAGGTGTCAGTTACACCTGCCCACCCCAGCCCCAGACAAGCAGGACCAGTCCTATCAGCAACAGATGTGGAGAACGATACCCAAAGACCAGGACAAAATTCCCTGCAAACACCCACAAAGGTGACAGAAGAGCCAGAAGATGGAAATCCTTTCCCAAATCCATGAGGGCAGGCAGGGAGAAGCAGTAAAAGAGGATGGAGGTAGAAAAGACGGGAAAGGCTTTCCTGAGTAGTTCTATATGGGCATCAGTGGATTCTCTGGGCTTGATAGCATCCAGGCTGATTCTTTCTCCCCTGGGGCATTTTCATAGCTTCTCTGAATAGATAGCCTCTTATCTGACAGTAGGAATCTGTCACCTACTTTGTCATTCACAGTGCACTCTCAGGGTGACCATTGATGACTCTCTCTTTGGCCCCTGCTTCCTGGCTGGTCCATTTCTATACAGCCTTTCCCTACTAGGGTTCTATTGCTCCTTCAAGTGGCCCTCTTGACAAATTCTTTTAAGGTTCCATGTCCAGCAGATGAAAAGCAGGTTCCTTTGACTCCTCAATGGGGATGCAGTTTCCCTACTGGCAGTCCTAACTCTGTGGCCATGAGCTGTTTCAGCAACATCTCCCACTTTGAGTTTCTCAGATGTGAGTCAGGAACCTGTCCAGTGCATCCCCAAGCTGCAGGGAACACACATCAAGCTCTCTGAATGGTGTCATTGATGCCCCTCTCACCAAGCTTGAGGTGAAGGGGAGGTACGCATGAGGTATAGAGGGGACTCACAGCATAGCTCTTTATAAAGAAATGAATTTCCCGTGATCTCCAGATCCTAAGTTTGTATGCCTTCAATATGAATGAGAGCTTGAGTCTCAAACCTAGTTTTCAGAACTAGCTTTGCAAATTCTTTGGTGGAAGGTATTTTCCCAAGAGGTTTTATTGTACCCTACAAGTTCTCTGGGGATTGTAAGGATCTGATGAGGCTTGTGAAGGGCAACAAATGTGAGTTTGGCTGCGTGTAGTACAGGCAGAGAACACAAAAGTGGTGGAGGAAGCTGAGAGACTCTGGCTGCTATCCTTTCTCTAAATCTGGGATTCTTCTCTACCACTTTCTCAGGATATGACTTTGGGCAAACTGTTTTACTTCTTCAAATCTCAGTTTCTTTGGTTGTGAAATATCTTGCCTGCTCAGCAAGGTGCTCTGAAACTAAATTAGATAATCAATGAAGAACATGCCTTACAATAATAATTATTGTAATTTTGTTTCCTCTTTCCCAGAGCCTGTGCCCCTCCCACAGATTCTGACTGAGTCATCATCCATCACACCAGACTGGTGCAACGTCACCGTGAAGTGTAGGGTTCTAGGGACCACAGAGGACCTGAACGTAATCTGGAAGACCCAGGGTCTCCCCAGGGAGCTGGAGCAGAGAGGGATGCTAGGACCAGCCCCCAACTCATGGACTCTAGCTGTGAGCTTGTCCCCAAGCCAGCGCAATGCCAGCCTCACCTGTGTGGTCAGCAACAATGTGGACCAGAAAACTGCCACCAAAGACCTTGGGGAAGTATGTTGGGCTCAAAAAAGTGCCCAGCAAGGTGAGTATGCTCAGCTCAGAAGACACTTCTTTTCCTGGAGATTGGGGGAAGGGGAGTTGTACTGACCATCCCATGCCAACCTTGCCACCTCTTGACAATAAATGCAAGCTGGGAAGATCCACCAATAGTAAAAATTTGCATATGCTCCAGGAATCTATCCAGGGAAGGGATGGAATCAGGGATTTTAGGAAGAGAAAAGAAGAGCTACAGTACGCATTTACTTCTGCTCTGCTCTGAATCCTACTTGAACAGCCACTGATTGTGTGAGGAGTCGTATTTGTAGCAAGTGATTTCAACTGGGAAACATGAAGAAGTTAGAGAAAGGCAAGTTTTGACTCATAATATTAGAGAAGAGCTTTCTAAGGTCAGAGTCATACAAAAATGGAATGGAAGCCTTAGGACAACAGTGAGGTCCCGGCCATTGGTGGGGTGTAAGCACAGCCATAGCCACTTGGTGGGGGTGTTATAAGTGCAGGAGCGGCAGGACTCTAGGGTAAGTTTCCTTCCAACAGCACATTTTTAGATTCTAGGTAACTCTCTTTGACAAAATCACATAGGCTTATTCCCAGCCACAAACTGTCAGGTGGAGCAGAGTACCTGGCATTGAGCTAGCCCCCTGCAGGAAGCCCAGCAGCCCCAGGAGCCAGTCACCCAGTGGCCTCTCTCTCCCTGCTCTGTGTCTGACCCAACAGGGACTGGAACTTAACTCTTATTCCCATTACTGTGTATGATGCTTGTGAAAGGCCTTCTGCTCCTTGGGCTCCTTGGAAAGCTGGGAGTTGAATTCACCGGGAAAAAATTTCCAGCAGAAGAAGGGAAGTGAGAACTGTCCGAGCAGACTTTATTTCCTTTTTTGTCAAGTTTTCTGAACCATAAATAAGAGCTTTCTATCTTCTGCCAAGATGTACATTGTATTTGTTATTACAAAAATGATCATTACTAGTTTGAGTGAATCCACTGTCAATAGGATTTGATCCTTAAGCTCTTGAAAGAGAAAAGACTAATATACGTTTTACAATATTTCCTGTGTTGATTTTTTGAGGGTTTTACACATATGTAAATCAATGTCAATAATTTATGTTTTTCTAGAAATTGTGCATTTAGTGAATATTTTAAATTAAATAGATGTTAATTATGTATTATATCTTTTAGAGTTTTTTCTTGTTGTTGTTTTGCTATTTCATATGTGGCAGCAGCTTGCTGAAAGGCTAAGCCATAAATTTGGTGAAGATTCTAACCTTAAGAGCTACAGAATCTCACTCAGCAGTTCACAGTTTTTCTTACTGTGTCTGTTTACCAATGCAGTTTGGCAATTCAGCAGGTACTATCTAGCATGTGGTATATTGAGGGATGTCCTCTTCCTCCATTCCCTCTACCAAGAACTTGGAAGTAAGAGAAGTAAGTTTGGGTGGTTTCGTTTGTTTGTTTATGTTTTAGCAGTTAAATGTAATTCTGTATACCCAGATCACAGGAGAGGTATAGAAATTCTAGTTCACCATCCAGGGCAAGACTTAATCTCACGTGACCTAAGAAACAATATGTCAATCAGAAAGACAGACAATAAGAAATGAAGCATAAAGAAAGGTAAGTGACAGAGACAAATGAAGTGCTCTGTTAAGCTGGAGGAGATTATTTTGCCCTGATTAGTAAGTCTATTGCCCTGATCTGGTAAGTTCTACAATGTACAAGAAAAGCTGAGACTCTAGATTGTCGGCAGAATCCACACTAGCAGCATCTGCTCACTGGCCCTGACTCCAAGCTCCCCAAGCAACTTATGGATGTCTTGGTTTCACATGTGAAAAGAGGGTGCACTGGTCAGGGTAACAGAAATATCCAGTCCAGTTGACAAGTATACTTCTTATTGTCAATTAATAAATAGGCATTCTGGACGTGTCTAGTCATAGTTTATGACGTCTGCTACCAAGATTTTGCATCCCCAACACAAGTCAGCTTTGGACAATGTTTGATGGAACATGGAGCAACTAGGCTCAGGCTGAATCTGAGGGTCAGACTCAGAACTTTAGTGAACACACCTGTGTAAGGCCAGCCTGTGGAGTCTCATCATTCATTCATTTCTTCCTCAGTCATTAATTATTGTGCTCTACACTGAGGACATGCTGAGGATTGTCTTGGAAGACAAGCTCTCAGCCTCTCCTTGACACATACATTCCATTTGAATTTTATGAAGATTCCATAAAAAACAAATGTTTGAGTTCCCAAATGCAATTATGCATGAGAATTACATATTGACTTTTTAAGAAAGACAAATAATCCACAGCTTGGAAATAGGGTCCAGGCATTTGTGTTTTTAAAAGCTCTGCATGTGCTCTAATGAACAGCTAGGGTTGTGAGCAATTCAAAGGATTGTCCATCTGGATCAGTTAGACCAAAAGTTCACTTTGTCTCTACTATCTACACAGATCCAGAGATGATTAGGAGTGGTTTCAATAAAGAACCTGAAGGAGTTGTTTCAACACAGTAGAATACAAAAGGGGAACATGAACATAAAAACTGTAACTGGTTACCAAGATGACAAGCCTTTTGTTGGCATAATGTGGCTTTATCTTATTTGGAGTAAAGCACTGAGCATATCACTTTCATGCTAAAAAATTGTAATAGATAGTACCTTTTTCAAAAAAAAAAACAGACCTCAGAAAAGAACCACTGTTAACAGCTTCAACTTTTAGGCTTCCCTTATGCTCACATAAACATATGAATAAAGACCAGAGACACACTTCACAATTTCAAAACTTAGCAGAAAGCTAAAATAATCAAGACGATGTAGCACTGACATGAGGATTGAATTGAATGAGGAATAAAACTGAAGCCCAGAAATAAATCCACCCGTCAATAGTCCACTGATTTTCAACAAGGGTTCCAGGACAATTTAATGGGATGAAATTAGAAATCAATAATGGTAAGAAGTTTGGAAAAATTACAAATCTGTGAAAATTTAAAAAGGTACCCTTCAGCAACCAAAGTGTCAAAGAAGAAATCACAGTGGAATTAGAAAACACTTTAAAAAAAAAACTTTGAAAATACAACATACTTCATACCATAAACAAAAATTAATTCAAAATGTATTAAAGACTGGATTATAAGCACTAAAACTAAAAAACTTTCAGAAAAACATAGCTGAAAACATTCATGAATGAAATTATTTGTTTATTAGGCAATAGTTTCTTAGCTATAACATCTAAAACACAAACAACCAAAGAAATAAAACAGATAAATTTTAAACTTTCATGCAGCAAAAAATATTATCAAGAAAGTGAACGATGACCCAGGAAATGGAACAAAATATTTGCAAATCATATGTCTTATAAAGGTCTACTACCCAGAAAATATGAAGAGCTCTTATATATAAATGATGAAAAGACAACTCAATTTTTTTAATGAGCAAAGAATTTGAATAGACATATTGCAAATGATGTGGAAAAATATTTCACATCATGAGCCATTAAAGAAATAAAAATCAAAGTCACAATGAGATGCCTCTTCATATCTACGATGATATTATAATTTAAAAAGTCACACAATACCACCTGCTGACAAGGATATGGAAAAATCAGAACCCTCATTTATTGCTTGAGGGAATGTGAAATGGTGTAGTCACATTGGAAGCAGTTTGGCAGTTTCTCAAAATGTTAATCATATAGCTACCACATGACCAAGCAATTCCACTCCCAGGAAATTTCCAAAAAAAATGAAAACATATTCATACAAAAACATGACATTATTCATAATAAACAAGGTGAAAATAACTGAAATCTTCATCATCTAATGAATGAATGAACAAAATATAGTATATGTCTATAATGGAATATTTAATCTTTATTCTTTTCTTCCTTCTGCTTGCTTTGGGTTTGATTTGCTATTCCTTTTCTAAATTCTTAAGTTGGAAGTTTAAGTTATTGAGCTAAGATCTTTCTCTTTTTTAACATAGGCATTAATAACTATAAACTTCCCTCTGCATACTGCTTTCAATATATCCTATAAGTTTTGATATATTGTGTTTTCAGACTTTTTCATTTCAAAGTATTTTCTAATCCTATTATTATTTCTTCTTTGACACTTCAGTTATTGAAGAGTGCATTTAAAAATTTTCAGATGTGTGATTTTTCCAAACATCTTATTGTTACTGATTTCTAATTTCATTCCATTGGCTTTGGAGAGCATACTTTGTATGATTTCACACTTTTTAAGTTAATTGAAGCTTATGGAATAAAGTTTTATGGCCTAATATGTTGTCTTTTTGAAGAACACTCCATGTACAGTTGAAAAGAATGTGTGATTACCTCAATAGCCAACAAGCAGTTCAAAAGATGGAACATGAAGTGTTCAATAAACTTCTGTTAGGTCTAACTGGTTTATTGTATTCTATTGTCTTCTATTTTCTGAATAGATTTTTCTAGCCATTGTTGAAATTCTGGTATTAAAGTCTTTAACTGCTATTGTTGAATTATCTATTCATACTTTCAGTTCTGTCAGTTTTTGCCTCATCTTTTAAGGCTCTTTTGTTAGTTGTATATATGTATGTTTATAATTATTATAATTCTTTATTCCTACATTTCCACCTTTTTCATATTAAACAATTATTTTGTATGGCGCCATTTTAGTTCCCTTCTTATACTGTGTATTTTGCAGTTATTTTCTAAGTGGTCTCCCTGGGGATTACAATCAACATATTAATTTATAAATACCTGGATTGTACTAATATCAGCTTAATGTAAACATTAACAATATTATAATATATTTTTACATAGAAAATTAATTTAACTGTGCTGAATTTAAGGTTGACATATCAAAATACATAATATATTACAAACAAATATAAAACATAACTGAAGAAGAAAAGATACAATGCACAAAATTAAAATGGTTTTTTTGTGAATAAATGTAAAAAAGGTTATCCTTAACTAAAGACTGTCTCTCCCTCTCTCCCTTGAAGGTCTCAAGAGATTGTCAATCATTTTATCACACTCACATATTTTAGGATAGAGAAGTAGTCAAGCCTTCTTTTCTCTGTTGTATCCAGGTCACAACTGCTCCATGAAATGTGTGATACTTAGTCCTGTGAGGAAGTATCTGACTATATCACACTCTACACCTCTTTATTGCAGTCATCTATCTCACCAATCTCCTGGTAACTTCTCACCAAAAGCAAACTCAGACATTTTCTCTAGACAGATTCTTGTACTCACCCTGCATGGCATTAGCCCCCATGAGTGCATCAACTAGGATACTTGGCTGCAAGTAACCAGCTCTGATTCAGGGTCGGGAAGTTACCACCAGTACTGCTGGCAGCAGAGCCATGCTATGCCTTCTAAATGCACATTGATTCAGGAAAAATCAAAGGCCAACCTTTTCCCAACACCCACAGATATAGAGAGACACATGTGGGCCTCTGCTACTGCAGAAAATTCAGTGACATCATGACTGTCCTTAACACAGAAGGGCAGAAAAAGCAAAAGAGTGACTTCTGCCTCACTGCCAACCTCTAAGCCCACCTCTGACAATGAAACTTATATCACATTCAGAGCCCCAGCTGCCAAAGAGCTTGGTAAATGTGGGGTTTGCTTTATTGCCTCTAGGGTAGAGGAATTCCATTGAGTACCTGCTCACCATATCTACCACACCTCTTTTATTACCCTGCTAAAACCCCATGGATAAGCACATCAAACACTCCGGCCAGGCTCCTAATTACCTTCATTTCACTACCACCAGGTCTCACCTGCTCAGCAAATCATGAACCTTGGATTAATCTAACCTCTCTACAACACTCACACTGTCTAACAGAATTACCAGTCTTCTGGATGATCAATCACAAATTCACAATACTTAAGAGCAACAAAATGTTAACACCATTCAACAATCAGTTAAGAAGATGGCTGACTACTAGCAGCTCAGGATTGTAGCTCCCAGAGAAAGCGCACAGAACGAGAGGACGCCACACTTACAGATGAATTTTTGTTGCCTACGGATCAGGAGATTCCCAGTGGAGGAGACTCACGGGTCGCCAGCGCGACTCTTGTGGCCCGTGTGGCGGTTTTGCCGGCGCCCTGGCACGGCAGTTCTCGGTGCAGAGTAAACGAGACTGACTCCCCTTTTGGTCGACGTTTGGAGCTTCGGGAAGGCAGAGTCACCTATTTACCTGATTGAAAA
>CAUYLG010067527.1:0-68133 GCA_963573385.1 Cacajao melanocephalus
AATTTCTATTTCTAGGTCCTTGAGGAATTGCCACACTGTCTTCTACAATGGTTGAACTAATTTACACTCCCACCAACAGCATAAAAGTGTCCCTATTTCTCCACATCCTCTCCAGCATCTATTGGCTCCAGATTTTTTAATGATCACCATAATTTCTTCTATTCACACTGGCCAGCTGAGGACAAGATTTCTTTCTGATGGAATCCCAGGTCAACCCCTCAGTTTCAAGGTACAATGTCCCCCCAGTTCCAAGGTACAAAGTCACAAGCAGAAAAAAGGATGACAGTTGCAGATGCAGTGCTCAATAATGGGGAAGGAAAATAACAATTACTATTTTTATTAATGAAAATAATCACAGGGTGGGCACAGTGGCTCACTCCTATAATCCCAGCACTTTGTGAGGCTGAGGCGAGCAGATAGCTTGAGCTCAGGAGTTCAAGACCAGCCTGGGCAACATGGAAAACCCCATCTCTACTACAAAACATTAAGTGGGTGTGGTGGCATGTGCCTGTAGTCCCGACTCCTCAGGAGGCTGAGGTGAGAGGATTGCTTGAACCTGGGAGGCAGAGGCTCAGTGAGCCGAGATCATGCCACTGCATTTCAGCCTGGGTAACAGAGTGAGAGAAAGAAAAAGAAAGAGGGAAAGAAGGAAGGAAGGAGGGAAGGAAGAAAGGAAGGAGGGAAGGAAGGAAGGAAAGAAAGAAAGAAAGAGAGAGAGAAAGAAAGAGAGAGAGAGAAAGAAAGAAAGAAAGAAAGAAAGAAAGAAAGAAAGAAAGAAAGAAAGAAAGAAAGAAAAAAGAAGGAGGGAGGGAGGGAAGAAGAGAGAGAGAAAGAAAGAGAGAAAGAGAAAGAGAAGCAAGGAAGGGGGGGGTGGGAGGGGAGGGGAGGGAAGGGAGGGAGGGAAGGAGAAAGAGAGAGAGAAAGAAGAAAGGAAAGGAAGAAAGAAAGAAAAGAAAAGAAATCACGAACATGTGAGCACTGCTGGGGTGACCCAGGACAGCAGAGCCTCACTCTCCTGACCTCCCAGAGACTGTAAGCTCTGGCCAGACAGAGACTATGCTTGTGCTTATCCCAGTGAGTCTCCATTGACTGGTAATACTGGGAACTCAAGATCTATCAGGTGAATAACTCCCCACCACGACCCAGCGAGATAAGTATGATTATCAATCCCATTTTACAGATGAAGAAACCATCTCAGAGAGGAAAAGGCCCTTGCATAGGTCACAGTGCTGGTAAGTGGCAAAGCTGAGGTCTACACTAGGCAACCTGTCTCTAAGCACCCCACACAGGTGGCACTTCTGTCTGTCTGTGTGCACTCGGACACTTTCAGTGAAATTTTGGCATGGAAATGTACAGCAATTGTGATATTAGTTAAAGGCGATTATTTCCCCTCTGCTGAAACATGAAGATTCATCACCAATTCTATGAGTTGGTCTTTGCTGCTCTTGATAAGCATGACATCTCAACCTGTATAGGAAAGGTGGGCCTCCATCTGAGTCATTGAGATGCTGGAAGATTCACATTTTTAAGAGCACATATGAAAGGCAGTCATTCAGATGATCAAAAATGCTTCACAAAAGGATTCTGTGCAAGTGTCTCTTCAACAGCAAACGTCCTTTCTCTTGTCTTAGAAATTCATTCACTCATTCATTTAGCGAATGTTTATCAAGCCTCTAATGCATGACTGGAACTCTTATAGGCACTTGTTCATAACTGTGAACAAGACAGATAAAATCCCTGCCCTTATGGGGTTATATCCTAATGGGGGAGACAGATAACATGGTAGGCTGAGAAATAGTGTCCCCAAAAATATCCACTTTTGAATCCCTGGAACCTGTGAATGTTAATTATTTTTTACCATGTTTTACCCCTTGTGGTAAAATAAAAATAAAAACATCTTTTTAAATGTGATGAAGTTATGAATCTTGAAATGGGAATGAACCTAAACCCATTAATTGTAAGAGGGAGGCTGGCCAGGTGCAGGGGCTCATGCCTACACTTTATGTAGGCTGGTGCATTCCAACACTTTAGGATGCCGTGGCAGGTGGACCACTTAAGCCTTGGAGTTCAAGACCAGCCTGGGCAACATGGTGAAATTCCATCTCTATAAAAAATTCCAAAGTTAGCTGGGTGTGGTGGTGTGTACCTGTAGTCCTAGCTACTTGGGAGGCTGAGGCAGGAGGATTACTTGAGCCCAGGAGGTTGAGGCTGTGCAGTGAGCTGTGATCACGCTGCTGCACTCCAGCCTGGGAGACATAGCAAGACCCTGTCTCAAAAGAGAAGGAAGGAAGGAAGGAAGGAAGGAAGGAAGGAAGGAAGGAAGGAAGGAAGGAGAGAGAAGGAGAAGGAGAAGGAGAAGAAGAAAGGAGAAGGAGAAGGAAGGAGAAGGAGAAGGAAAAGGGAGGGGAAGGAAGGAAGGAGAAGGAGAAGGGGAAGGAAGGAGAAGGAGAAGGAGAAGGAGAAGGAAGGAGAAGGAGAAGGAAGGAGAAGGAGAAGGAAAAGGGAAGAGAAGGAAGGAAGGAAGGAAAGGAAGGAAGGAAGTAGGAGAAGGAGAAGGAAGGAGAAGGAGAAGGAAAAGGGAGGAGAAGGAAGGAAGGAAGGAAGAAAGGAAGAGAGGGAATAGAGAAGCAGAGGGAGATTTGAGACACATAGAGGAGGAAGTGCTGTGAAGATGGAGCAGAGAGAGATTAGAAGCCACCACTGTCAAGACTGGAGTGATGCTAACACAAGCCGAGGACACCTGGTATGATTATCAATCCCATTTTACAGATGAAGAAACTGAGTCTCAGAGAGGAAAAGGAACTTGCCTAAGGACTGCTGACAAGTGGCAAAGCTGAGATGTAAACGCAAGCAGCCTGTCTCTAGGCACCACACATAGGCAGTATCTCAGTCCAATTGTCTCTTGCCAACTAGCGCCTTCCTCCAGGAGTTGGAAGAGACAGGGAACAACTTCTCCCCTGCAGCCTCCTAAGGGAGTGTAGCCCTGCTGACACCTTAACTTCAGCCTAGTGCTATCAATTTCAGACTTCCTACCCCTAGAACTAGGAGAGAATACATTCCTGTTGTTTTAAGCCACCAAGTTTTTGGTAATTTATTACAGCAGCCCTAAGTGAACAAACAGATCATTTTAAAAATCTGATACATAGACAGTACCATGCCGGGTGCTGTGGAAATGGGACTGAATGCTCACGGGGCTTTTCAGAGTCATCCCCTGCATCCAGTGGGGTGCTCCTGCAATGGGAAGTCCAGTGGCTAGGAAAGGCTTGATTTCCTGGCTCCACTTTCCTTCTGCTGACACACAAAGATTCATCGCTGATTCTCTGAGTTGGCCTTTGCTGCTCTTGGTGTGCTCCCTGTAAGCACAGTCCCAAGGCCACAGTGGGGGCCCGATGGAGCCATCTCCCTGCATCCTGTTTAAGCCCAGCAACTTCCTTCCCAATTAGAGGTTTCCCTTTCAGCCGGTCAGGCTTTCCCCACACCTGCCGAGCGAAGCACGTGGCAGTCATCAGCCTCTCTTTGTGCCACTGCCTGGTGTCACATCATTGTTCCCCAGTTGGCAATGGCTCTGCAGAAATGACCCCATTTGGAAATGTTCGTAGGAGTCTGAGAAAAAGAACTACACAGACCTCTTCTGGGGAAACCTGAGGGTTGTCAGAGCTACCTTTTCTCAAGACCCATCGCATGCCAGAGCTCCTTCTCCTCACTGCTCAAGATGCAGCCCATGTACCACCACATCAGCAGATCTGTCAATGCTGAAGCTGCATGTTTAGTGTCTTTGGTTTCTTTGGTTTGAGACAGGGTCTCACTCTGTCACCCAGGCTGGAATGCAGTGGTGCAATCATGGTTCACTGCAGCCTTCACTTCCTAGACCCAAGCAATCCTTCCATGTCAGCCTCCCATGGAGCTAGGACCACAGGCATGTACCAACATGCCTGGCTATTGGAAGATGTATTTTAATAAGATTTCTGGGTGATTCATGTGCTAGTAACAGTGGGAGCTTTCCCAAACTACCACTAGAGATATGGCTAGAGACAGGGGGTTCTGGTTTCCATTATCAAAGTGACTGATAGTCCTAATTTGCCTGGCTGTGTGGAGCTCAGAGCAATATTCCCAAGGCACAAGATATCTTAATTTTGCTCATTTTCAGTGTCCTGGGTCACTGAGAGTCTTTGTGTTCCCAGGATCCACTTCCCACTTTTCCAGTAACTTCCCTTATTGAGGCAGCAAGTCAGGTTGATCCCTAATATGTGATGTCTCATGGTGTAGAGGCCACGGGGGTGCACCTTGCAGACCTCTAACTACCTGAAGTGAAGTTGACTGAGGACCCGAGCACTGAACTCTGATATTCATTACTGTTTTGCTCAGGAGGGACTGCATTTCCCATGGCTGCCCCCAGCCAGTGACTGACAATGGCAGGGACACGAAGGCAGGTTGGTTCCTGAGACACATGGGACTTTATGGTTGGTGGACTTTGGCTTAAGGATCCGCCTTCCTGCCCCCATGACTTTGCTGAACCTCCTTAGGCTGCACCATGGTCTAGAACATTTCCGCCCTGCCTTCCTTCCCTCTCTCTTTTAATCTGAATCAGACCTAAATGGCTCACCCAGCCATCCCCAGCTAGCTTCCTCTTTATTTCTCCCCATAGGTATTTATCTTAATAAAATCCTTGCACATTTAATCCTACGTTGGTGTGGGATTACATGCAGGGCAGGATGACAAACTAAGTCCCACAAAGTTCCAAGGTCTCTCCCCACCTCTCCAAGTCCAAAGTGGGCAAGCTCTGCCCATAAGATGCCCCTAGCGTGCATCTCACTAGACTCAGCCTTTAGGTCCTTTGAAGGAAGCTGAGGCCAGGGGAACAGCTCTGAATTTAGATTTCTCAGGCTTCCATAGTTTCCTGTGGGAACATAAAGTGTTAGGAAAGCAGCCCAGCTTCTTTCCACCCCAGTTTATCCATACCCCAGGCCTCAAGTACACTCAAGGGGCATTCTGGTTTCTACAGTCAAACTGCATCCATATCCCACCGCCCCATTAACAACTGTCCCTCAGGTCTAGGACCAGAAGCATCAGCATCTGCTGGGAGGACAGATGCACGGAGGTCTATGCAGAGCCTGGAATAAGGCCTGGAACTATTAAAGTATGGAATTCAGGGATTCCATGTACCCAGAGCAAAGTCCCTCCCTTAGGCCCCATGGACTTCCCATCCTGTGGGAAGGGGCATAGCCCAACAAGGCCAGAATGGAGTCCTCCAAAGCTAGGTCTAACAATTCATTGTATTCAACTGTCCCCTACCCTTAGTCCATGAAGCCAGCATGGGCCCCACCCCTAGCTCCCGGGGCAGACATATCACTTAGTTATTAGCCACAGTGATTGGTTCTTGGATGGTCAACTGACCTAGTGACCCCCATAAAACCTCTGGGTGAGAAAGCTAGGAGAGAAGCATGTGTTCCATGTGCTGACCTTGGGCTTGAGGAGATAGAGATTCCCAGAGCACTGCTGCCATCTTTCCTCTTTAGAAGATAGCCTGAAGCTGCCCAGGAAGGAAGCCAATACAGCAGAAGGCAGATCCAAGGGAGGGGAAAAAACAGAAGCAATTGCAACCAGCACCAATCTGAACCCTCAGGTTCCTTCAGTTACACAGGTTCATCCACCACTCAAAACAGAATGAACCCAAACACACAAATATGGCCTCTACCTCACACTCCAGTCTTATTAAGAACAAGAGGGGGTGGCTTCATGCAAACTCTGTTCTAACTCCTAAAGAACCCAAAAGCCCGCCAAAGAAGAGATATGTTTGCCAACCAAGCACATGTGAAGATGCTCACTGTTATTAATCATTAGGAAATTTGAATTAAAACCATAATGAAATAGCACTACACATCTACTAGAAAGGATAAAATTTTAAACCGGAAAAATAAAATGAAAAGAAATGGCAATATGGAATATTGGCAAGGATGTGAAACAACTAGAACTTTCATACATTGAAGGTAAGAATGCAAAATTGTCAGTTTCCTGAGGCCTCCCCAGAAGCCAAGCAGATACCATCATGCTTCCTGTATAGCCTGTGGAACTGTGAACCAATTACACCTCTTTTCTTTATAAATTACCCAGTCTCAGACATTTCTTTATAGCAATGTGAGAACTGACTACCACAATGAAATATTACTTGGCAATCAAAGGCACAAACTGCTGCACACACAACATGGGTAAATCTCAAAAGCACCATTCACAGTGAAAAAGGTCAGACACAGGAGGCAATACACAGAATGAATCCCTTAAACGATGTTCTGGACAAGGCAAACTATAGGGACAGAAATCAGATCAGTGTCTGACAGGGGCTGGGGTAAGGGAAAAAGAAAGAAAGAACCTTTTAGGGTGATGGAAGGGTTCTATATCTTGATTGTGGTGGTGGTTACATGCCTATAAATATTTGTGAGGAATCACTGAACTGTACATTGAAAAAGGGCATACTGTATTTCACTGAATGTAAATTATATGTCAATAAACCTGACTTCATATATATACTGATATGTTTGGATATTTGTCCCCTCCAAATCTCATGTTGACATATAATCCCCAATGTTGGAAGTAGGGTCTAATGGGAGGTGTTTGGATCATGGAGGAGGATCCTTCATGAATGGCTTAGTGCCATCTCCCTGGTGATGACTGAGTTCACACAAGATCTGGTTGTTTAAATGTGTGTGTCCCTTTCTTGCTTGCTTCCATCCTCAATATGTGACATGCTGGCTCCCTGTCACCTTCCCCCATGGTTGCAAGCCTCCTGAGACCTTTGCCAGAAGCCGAGCAGATGTTGCCATCATGATTCTCATTCAGCCTACAGAACCATGAGCCAATTAAACCTCTTCTTGTAAATTATCCAGCCTTAGTTACTTTTTTTTTGAGACGGAGTCTTGCTTTGTCACCCAGGCTGGAGTGCAGTGGCATAATCTTGGCTCACTGCAACCTCCATCTCCTGGGTTCAAGCAATTCTCCTGCCTCACTCTCCTGAGTAGCTGGGATTACCTACGCATGTCACCATGCCCAGCTAATTTCTGTATTTTTTTCAGTAGAGACAGGGTTTCACCATGTTGGCCAAGCTAATCTTGAACTCCTGACCTCGTGATCTGCCTGCCTTGGCCTCCCAGAGTGCTGGGATTATAGGCATGAGCCACCATGCCCGGCCAGGTATTGCTTTATAGAAATTGAAGAACAGTCTAACACATACACCAAGTGAATACAAGTGCTTATCATGTGCTCCAAATTCTTTACCTGAATTAACTCTTCTAACCCTCCTTTAAACCCTTCAAGGTGTATGCTATTATTATTACCATTTTACTGATGAGAAAACAAACACAGAGATGTAGTTATATGCCAAATGTCACCCAGCTAGCAAGTGGTGGGCTTGGGACTCAAACCCAAAAAGTATGATTCAGAGCCCCTGCCCATCCCCACTGTACCACAGTTTGCGAATGGGGGCATGGAGGCCAAATCATTTGCTACATTCACCAGGGAGGTCAAAGAAGGGAAAACGGGAGCAAATAGGATCTAGAAAAACACTTTGTTCCAGCCACAGAGATGCTGATTTTCCCACAGTTGCTGCTCCAATTCTTCTGCCTAATTCTTCAGTGCCAGTGAACTCCCTTTGGGCCCCTAACTCGAAAGCCCAGCAAGATTCTGAGAGAGAAAATGACTGCTTCCTAAAAGCACCCAGTGGATTTCCCCGACACGTCTTGTCGGCACTCAGAATGCCCGTGACAGCTTCTCCTGAAATATTTTCCAGGTGAGCTGACTGCCCCAGCAAGCCTTGCCTCCGATTACTCCTGTTCCCTCACTGCTGGAACCGCCTGTTGACAAGGCCTCTCACTCCTTCCAGGCCCAGATCTGACCTTCCCCAGTTTCTTAGATCAAATGCAGAAGCAGGTGCTTAGGGAGGGTCACTGGATGGTGTTAAAAGCTGATTTCTCCTCCTCTTAACAATGCGAGTTGGAAGGTGGTGACCGGAGGGGAAACATTTAGAGGAAATGTTCCTTCAGGTGCCATTTCTGCACAGCGGGCCTGGAGCAGAGGCTGCTCCAACAGCAGGACGAAAAACCACTGGGGCTGCCCGCTGGGGCTCTGGACCTGACACAGGGGCGCATTGGATAGACATCGCCAGGTCTGGAACTTTGTGACCGGTTGCAAACGTCTGTGCTGCAATGTTCTTCCCAGCTTAACTTGAAACATGTACCAGACTCCACAAAAAGGATCCCCCGGTAAGCAGTTGAAATGCAGTTTCCACAGACCCTTAAAAGTGGCAGAGTAAGAACATCTGCCAAAGCAGGAAAAATGTTTAACAACTTGACCAGGAGTTTTTAAAATTCTGCCCCAGGGTTTTCCTACTGTAAATCTTTTAAAGGAGGGTTTTAGCCCAGGGATAGGAAGGAGTTATGAATCTTGGTTCTAACTCCATTTTGAACTTGTCTGTTCTTAAACATCTTTGTCATTCCTCTGTTCTACTTTCTTGTGACTAACAGAGCAAACTGGTTTCCTGTTGAGGGCTGTCTGTGATTGATTGGTTGTCACTGTTGTATGTTAAGAAGGATTCTGAGTCATGTATGGACTCAGTGAGAAACAAGTGTTGTGATTGATTGGTGATGTCTGCCAGGACTGAGGCAATAGGGAATGATAACAGGCAAGCCACCTATTTCCCATCTCTATTATATACAAAAAGGAAATGGTAATAGGAGGAAGACATCAGAAAAAAGTATCAAAAATAAATGCAATTTAGTTTACTAAAAACCACCAGATACCTTTTAGAACCTGTTTTGGAGAAGCATAGCTCCAGCTACTGACTCCAGTGCCACCCCAGAGAGTCCAATAAACACTCAACACCTGCAAAACACAAAGCATATGGTCTTCTTCTGAGAAGGACACAGTTCCTTCTGCATAAGGATGTCATTAGTATACTCTGTGATCTCACTACCCTGGCCACAATCAATTGGTTAAAACAGTTGGAAACTATAGGCCACAGACACTTGTTTGGGTAAATAAAGTTTTATTGAAACACAGCAACACTCGTTGGTTTGTGTACTATCTACAGTAGCTTTTGTGATCCAACAATGGAACTGCGTCACTATGACAGAGACTGCATGGGCTGCAAAGCAGAAAATTTTTACTCTCTGTCCTTTCTCATGAAAATTTGCTGACCGTTGAATTTAAGACTTGACATTCAATGTAAATGTAATGGAAAAGAGGGGCTCATACAGAAGTCAGCATCTATAAGTTATCTTGAGGACAGTCACTGTCATGCCATATTGGCTGATGATAAATTATTTTAGTCATCAGATCCTGTCTCTTTCCTTCTCTCTCTGAAGGAGATGCAGGGTGAATGGAGCTTACTAGAACTATCGCTGGATCCAGAATGGCAGTGAAACACTGGTCATATTTTCTATGAGGCTTGCTCTATACCCTAGTCTTGGAAACATTGTGATATTCCCTATGCTGCCACTCTTCCCTGCATTTCTCTAAAATAAACCCTCATGACCCAAGGTTAGGAGAGTTCAGGGATTTCACTTTTCATGCTACCTCTGATAGTGCCTGCCTAGTACAGTGTCTGCAAACATGAGGCCTGGACAGGAAAGAGTATCATGATGGATTAGTAATGTCTGCCATGGGTCATGGAAGGAGAGATAGCAACATGCGGTGTGTATTTGACAGCCAGGGCTTAAGCTAATCTTCAGTGCCTCCTCCTTGCAACCTAAGGGTCTATCTTCTATGTCCACCTTATTACCACCTTCTCTCATCTTCCTTGGAAGTTAGATTTAAAATACATCATTCTGTTTGTGAATATGCACCCTTACGCAGTTTTCTCCAGAGAGTTTCATATATAATCTTTATTGCCTCAAATAACAAACATCTCCTCAAACATTCTATTTCTCTTATTTTAAAAGACTCCTGGCTGGGCATGTTGGTTCACACCTGTAATTCCAGCACTTTGGGAGGCCAAGGCAGATCACCTGAGATCAGGCAGCAGATCACCTAAGATCAGGAATTTGAGACCAGCCTGGCCAACATGATAAAAACCTCTCACTACTAATAATACAAAAAAAAAAAAAATTAGCCAGGTGTGGTGGTGCACACCTGTAGTCCCTGCTACTTGGGAGGCTGAGGCAGAAGTGCTTGAGCCCTGGAGGCAGAGGTTGCAGTGAGATGAGATCGCGCCACTGCACTCCAGCCTGGGCAATCGAATGAGATTCCATCTCAAAAAAACAAAAACAAAACAAAACAAAAACAACAAAAAAGACTCCTAGAAGCAGGTGCCATTTGGCACATAATGCTCATTTAATGGATCCATGAAGCTTCTAATTTGGGGTTGAAGGTGCCAGTTTTCCCCTTAGAGCTCTGATTCTCCATTTATTCACATCGACTTTGAGAAAGACATTCCCTCTAGTTCATCTAAAAATTTCCCTTAACTCAATCCCCTTCATTCTCGTGCAGTGCAATGGATATCCTATGCCCCACAAGTCCAGCTGGCTTGGCTGGGAGCCACTTGGCTGCAGAGTCACTGTGTGTCCGGGTGCAGTGACTATCCACCAGAAGTTGGACTTACCCTTTGTTTCCAAGTCCTAATCCTGACCCCTGCCTACTTCCTTCTTGGCTTGTCTCCACCTCTAAGCTTACCTCACTTTCCAAGGCCTCCTCCCACCCACTCTGTGACCTTTCTTTCTAAAATATGGCCTACAGAGAGTCTTCTATATAACAAAGGCTCATTTGGCTGGTGACAATCATTCCAACCCTCCCCAGGACTTTCCAGCCTGCAGATCCAAAGCAGGTTATTTAACTTAAACACCCACAGGTCTAAAACTCATGGCCACTCATGGTCCCTGTCTGTGGAATTGCAGACCCTCAGAATCATTTCCTACTTATTAAGTTTATTCATGATCTTCTTGATGTCTGTCTGTCTGTTTGTTTGTTTGTTTTTTGAGACAGAGTCTTGCTCAGTCACCCAAGCTGGCATGCAGTGGCATAATCTTGGCTCACTGCAACCTCCCCCTCCCATGTTCAAGCGATTCTCGCACCTCAGCCTTGCAAGTAGCTGAGACTACATGCACCTGCTACCACACCTGGTCAATTTTTATATTTTTAGTAGAGATGGGGTTTCACCATGTTGGCCAGGCTGGTCTCGAACTCGTGACCTCAAGTGATACGCCCACCTCAGCCTCCCAAGTGCTGGGGTTACAGGTGTGAGCCACCATGCCCAGCCATGGTGCATGTCTTTTGTCACCCAGGGCCCTAAAACAGAACTGCCTGGATGTCAGTCTTACAAAAATCTCCATGACAAAAACTGCTTCTCATTTCCCCTCAACTCTCCTTCTACACAGAAGAAATGCAGTCAACTCTCAGGAAGGAGGCCTAGAGCATGGTTAAGAGGACAACCTTGCACTAGAAGAGCTGGAGATTTAAATTCAGATTTCCACTCTTAACTGGTCACTTAGATGTGTTAACTTCCCACGCCTCAATTTCCACATATGTAAAGTGGAATATTAATACTGTATTCATTAACTTAATAGAATTGTGTAGGCACATTCATTTTCTAGGTTATTGCAAGAAATGACCACATACTAGATGTTTTTAAATAATAGAAATGTGTTCTCTCATTGTTCTGGAGGCCAGAAGTGGGAAATTAAAGTGTCCACAGGGCTGTTTTTTTCTGAAGGCTGGGAGGGAGGATCTGTTCCCTGCTCCTCTCTTACCTTCTAGTGGCTGACAGTAGTGACAGTAGTCCTTGGAACTCCTCAGTTTATAGACACATTACCCCAAACTCTGCCTCCATTTTCTTTTTTTTTTTCTGCTCCAGCCAACAAAGGGGACACTTTATTGAGACCCCAGGTCCATGGGGCCCTTTGGGGAAAGAAGAGTCTTATTTGACCTTCTTGGGGTGCAGGTTGTTGGCATAGCCACACTTCTTGCAGCGGTTGACAGTGCACAGGTCATCTTGTCGTGGTTGTATTTCGGGGCAAGCTGGTGGAGGGAAGGCTCAATAATGCCACCTCGGAGGTGCAGCACCAGGCACAGGGTGTATTCTTTCTTTCTAGTCTGAGAGACTGTGGCCATCCTCCAGGGGTTGGCCCGCAAATATCAGATACTGCTGGTCAGGCAGGATGCCTTCCTTGTCTTGGATTTTGGCTTTGAAATTCTCAATGGCGTCACTGGGCTCCACCTCAGGGGTGATGGTCTTGCCAGTGAGGGTCTTCACAAAGATCTGAGTCTCTGCATCTGCAGCTCAGTCACCTCCCCGGAGAGAAAGAGTGTCTCCATTTTCAATTCACCTTCCTCCATGTGTATCTCTCCTCTGTGTGCCTCTTACGAGGACTCTTGTCCCTTAGGGCCTACCCTGATAGTCTCATCTCTGAAATTCTTAATTATATCGGCAAGACCTTTCTTATAAAAAAATTTTTACTTATTTTTAATTTCCATGGTTTTTTGGGGAACAAGTGGTGTTTGGTCACATGAGTAGGTTCTTTAGCAGGGATTTGTGAGATTTTG
This sequence comes from Cacajao melanocephalus, assembly GCA_963573385.1. Taxonomy (NCBI): domain Eukaryota; kingdom Metazoa; phylum Chordata; class Mammalia; order Primates; family Pitheciidae; genus Cacajao; species Cacajao melanocephalus. The sequence goes on from CAUYLG010067527.1 coordinate 12,526, forward strand.
GTGCACCCATCACCCGAGCAGCATATGCTAAACCCAATTTGTAGCCTTTTATCCCTTACCCCTTTCCTACCCTTTCCCCTGAATCCCCAAAGTCCATTGTGTCATTCTTATGCCTTTGCATCCTAATAGCTTAGCTCCCACTTAGGAGTGAGATGTTTGGTTTTCCATTCCTGAGTTATTTCACTTAGAATATAGTCTCCATTTCCATCCAGGTTACCACGAGTGCCATTAATTCGTTCCTTTTTATGGCTGAGTAGTATTCTGTCGTGTGTGTGTGTGTGTGTGTGTGTGTGTGTGTGTGTGTCACAGTTTCTTTATCCACTCATTAATTGATGGGCATTTGGGCTGGTTCCACATTTTTACAATTGCAAATTGTGCTGCTATAAACGTGTATGAAAGTATCTTTTTCATATAATAACTTCTTTTTCTCTGAGTAGATACCCAGTCGTGGGATTGCTGGATCAAATGGTAGTTCTATTCTTAGTTCTTTAAGGAGTCTACACACTGTTTTCCATAGTGGTTGTACTAGTTGACATTCCCACCAGCAGTGTAGAAGTGTTCCCTTTTCACTAGATCCACACCAACATCTATTATTTTTTTTAATTTTTTGTGTATCTTCAAGACCCTTCTTACAAACAATGTCACATCCACAGGTTGCAGATGTTAGGATGTAGACATATTTTGAGGGGCACAGTTCAACCCACGATAGTAGGATTATAAGAGATGGTGCATAGACTATGCTTAACACCATGCCTGGTACAGAGCAAATAGTTTTGTTTTTGTCATACTTTAAAAGGCCAGAACTAGGCTTTAGATTTAAAAACAAATATCTCTGATCCTCTCCATTTCCCATCTCTCTCGCTCTCTCTCGCTCTCGCTCTCTCTCTCTCTCTCTGCTTAGTTTGAAATCTGCCAGAAATTGAGCCTGAAACAAGGACTTAGATACAGGTGGTTTTATTGGTGGTGGAGGTAACATGGAGGGAGGGTCAGAGTGGGTAGGTCAAGGTGACCCCAGGACTCAGGTGCAAGGGAATGGACAGAGTGAGCCAAGAGGAGGAAGGAAATGCCAATACAAGGCTACTTCTTATATGAAGTAGCTGTGTAGACAATGGGATATCAATACTATCGGAAGCTCTGAGAAGTATACAGAATACATCCCAGAAATGTCCTGTTAACGGATCAGGGTGAGGCATTTATACCCCAACTCCACCTGCCACTGGTTGAGGGTCACGCCCAGTGACACCTGCTCGTGGCCTCAGCAGCTTCCTACAGCTTCACAGAGGCCATGGTGCGCAATTAAATAGGATACTGTCTATTTGAGTCTGAGCTTGCAGGAACCTCTTCCCGGCAGCTGCAGCTGCATTCAGAGATGAGCAGGTAGGATAAAGAACACCTTAAATCTGCTTAACTCCTCACTAGAAGCAAATGCATAGATATCTTCTGTGATAGGCTTATTTTGTTCATGTTGTTACAGATTGAATTGTGTCCCCCAAAAAGATTCATTGATACATCTTAACTCCTGTACCAGCGCATGTGATTTTATTTGGAAATAGGATCTTTGAAGATGGAGTCAAGTTAAGATGAGGTCCTTAGGGTGGCCCCTGCTCCAATATAACGGGTGACTTAAGAAGAAGAGAAATGGCAGAGGCTGCCATGCACAGGGGGAAAATGTGAAGACCCATTGGACACACAAGGTCCACGTGATTATGGAGGTGGAGATTGGATTGATGCATCTACAAGCTAAGGAATGCCAAAGATTACCAGCAACCAGGAGATGCTAAGAGAAAGACATGGAACACATTATCTCCTAGAGCCTTCAGAGAGAGCACAGCCCTTCTAACACCTTGATTTGGAACATCTAGCCTCCAGAACTGCAAGAGTATCCATTTCTCTTGTTTTAAGCCACCCAGTCTGTGGTACTTTGCTATGGTAGTCCTAGGAAATGAATAAATATGCTCATTAATTCATTCCAGCAATGCCTGGGTGTGTTTTATGAGATAGAAAGGGCTCATAAGTTCATTACTTAAACCAACCTTTGAGCCTCATTTTGGCTCAAATTGAACCTCACTGACCATGGGAGTCTTCAGGGGGAGTCTGGGTTGGAAACCTGCATCCTCTTCCAAATTGCTATGCAGCTCACCCACACCATCCGCCAGCATTCTTCACCCACTACCCTACTGCAGACCTGTTCCTGAGACAGCTCTGTTCCCAACATCCTTATGAGTAATAGCCTGATCAACTCAGGCACCGCCTTATGAAAGACTCAGGACTTCACTTGCCAGGTACAAGTGCATCCATTTGCATTTCTTCAAGCCGCATGCTATTCAGCTTCTCCTTCCATCATCACAGTGGACTGCACTTTGAATCCTCCCAGGCTAAACTTGTAGAGTGCATGGGCCCTTGGGATTATCAAAGCTCATCCTTCCCACTTACCCTTGGAGAAATATTATAACTTTACCACCTACCACCCTAGGCCTGAGTCCTGCTCCAGGGTGGAACAGAACTTCTGGCTTCCTCCTCCCAGTCCATCTGTTCATTCTGACCTTGCCACATTCTCTTTTTTTGGGAGTGGGGGGCAGGGCGGGTGCTGGGAAGAATAGGGTCTTCATGCCATCTCTTCTGCTTGTGCCTGGATTTTAGCCTTAAAGATTTCATCCAGAATGTCATGTAGGCAAGAAATTCCCACCAATACCAAGGGGCTAATGAGAGCCATTGTGTTTCCTTATGAAAAGCAGGGGTCAGCACCTTTAGTTGGGGAATGAATGATAAACTTGTCTTCAATGTGTTTCTCACAGTTCCTCCTACTGTGCTGAATGTACTAAAGACAGCTGATATCCTACCCCAAAGTCAGTGTAGAAATGCAGAGAAGCTTGAGAACATGAAATAAGAGATAAGGACAGAGAGAACAGGGGAGCAGAGGGGAGAAGAAGAGAAAAGAATCTTCAAGAACACATAGAAAACTATCTGCTGGTTGAATTCTAGGCTTTGAAATGCGAAGAATGGCATGTTCCAGTAGTTTTATTGCAGACCATGCTCTACAACAATAGAAACAAGCACAGCAGACACGTAATTTCATGGTTGTATCCCAATTTGGTTATTTTTGCCAATACAGCTAAGGGATACCCTGACCAGTAAAATCCAGATAATTTCCAAAGCTGTTGTATCAAATGCTTTGGCTTAGTCCTTTCCGCAAAACACAGGATCGCTCCCTGACACTACCAGAAAACTGCTACTGCAGACTGGAATTTCACCTTCTTTAAATGATTCTGACCACTTTCCCCAAATATAGAGGTGTTCCCAAAGTAGGAAGAAGAGATAAATGTGCCAGGCGCAGCATGCCTGTAGTCCCAGCTACTCAAGGGGCTGAGGCAGGAGGATTGCTTGAAATCAGGAGTTTGAGACTAGCCTGAGCAACAAAGTAAGACCTCATCTCAAAAAAAGTTACAAAAAAATTATAAAAGAATAAACTACACTTCATCTTCACCCACCTCCAAAACACACAAAGGAATTCTTGATTTCCGTGGTGCATGCCTGGTCATTTCTGCAGGTGATTCGTTAAAACACCTGGTTCGGGGTCATAAATTGTACACCCCTAAGTATATGTATGTAAGTTACTGCTGTGTAACAAACTAACCCAAAACTTGGTGGCTCAAAGCAACAACCATCTTACTTGAGTCCATAAGTTGTCTAGTTCCACTGATGTGAGCTAGGCACAGTGCCATACTCATGTATCTGTGATCAGGGGGCAGGTTGGCTGGGAACTGGCTGGTTTAGGATGTCCTCAGCTGGGATGACTCATACCTTTCCAGCAGTGGGTGTTATCATGGTGGTGACTAGCAGAAAAAAAAAAAAATCACTGTTTCAAGTGTCTGCAATGAGTTTGTTACCAACCTATTGTCCACAACAGGTCACATGCTCAAGCCACAAACTGTGTGGCAGGGCACTACCAAAGGTTATGGACACAGGGAGACATGAAAATTAGACCCATGTGTCCAAAAAATTTACTAGAGGGAAGAAACCGTACAAGTAGCTATTCAACAGTTGTATGTGAGCTACCTACAGAAAACGAAATGAAAAATTTGGAAAATTATCTGATCATCCCCTTAATCAGTGATCAGACAACGTTTTAGTAAAGAGCTAGGTAATAAAATTGTAGGTTTGTAGAATGTGCAGGCTCAGTCACAGCTACTCAAGTCCTCCACCGTAGCATGAAAGCAGCCATGGAAGATGCATACCTGAATGGGTATGGCTGTGTTCCAATAAAACTTTATTGGCAAAAACAGGGGGCTGGCCCATTGATCTTGGTCATCATTCATGAAACTGACATTTACCAGGGCCAGACTATGGGCCGGACACTGTGGGTGTGAAGATAAATAAGCCGTGTCCCAATGAGCTCTCAGCCTAATACGGAGACTGGTATATTATAAGAGCTCAACAAACACATACTGAATTAACATTAACAGGAAGATAGATAATAAAGGAATACAGTGGAAAGAAGTGTTTCTGGGGTCATGGTAGAAGTCCAGACAGGGTCCAAGGGATAGGAAGAAAAAGGTTTCCAGAAAGAGGTTACGTCTGAAGACTTTCTAGGCATTCTCACAAGCATGTCTAGGGTAGAGTTTGGAATTCCAGGCTGAAGGGAACAGAGAGATTAGAGACAAGGTGATGAAAAAGAACTTGGCTAATATTTAAGCGGGGCTGGACCAAAGGGTGTTTCATTTAGCTTTCAATGTTTTTGGCTGGGCTAGATTCTTTAAAGCCTAAATTATTCCAAGGTTCAAATTTCCGCAATACTTGGGGAATACCCAGTCCCTGAGGTATTATGACAGCATGTCTTTTTGCCCTACCAAATTTAGAGAAGCGATATGGTCCACACATAGAGAATGAACCAGATTAGGAATCAGCAGAACTGTGTTCTAATCCCCTTCACTCCTCTCATTGCTCCCTGGATAACCTTGATCATTTCACGTGCCTCTTTATGCCTCAATTTCCCTAACTGCAAAATGGAGGAAAGAATGTCTCATCAGATTGCTGTACGAATTCAAAGAAATATCTACGATGTGCTTAAATACACTGTCTGGTTGGGGATAAGCACCCAGAGGTGCTAGCTAGCCATCATCCTCATCTTCATTGTTACTATTTTTGATCACCACTGCCATCTTCATTAACTCTTCTCTCTATCCAATCCTTCCTTCCTTGAAACTCCCTGCCCCAAACACCAAGGCCTCCAGAGATGAACCCAGAACTGGCTCCGGAAGCAAGTCCCCCACCCCGCGCTGTTTGTTGGGTGGGGTGAGCTGGGAGACGCTGTCTGAGCCTCTGTTGTGTGCACAGCCAGCCAGGCCTGGAGCAGGGATGGAGACAGGCAGTGGCAGAGGCTGCGATTTGCTCGCCAACAAACAAAAGTTGCCTTTCATGTGATCCAGTGCTCCCGAAGAGGAATCACTTCCTCCTGCCCGGGCGTTTATGAAAGCCGACAGCAGAGGCGAGAAAACAGCCAGCTCTTTCTGCGCGTGATAAAACCATTACAATCAATTTAGGCAGCTCGCAGGCATGCAGACAGACTCTGTGTCGACTGGATTCTGTTACCGGGAGTGGGGTGGGGGGAGCCGGGGCGGGGTGGGGGGCGCGAGGGGGGCCTTCTGGGAGACTGGAACATTCGGCCTTCCGCGGATGGGCCCCATTACGGCTGCAGGCTGGCGCCACTGCTGCGGGGGCTCGCTACCCAATGAAAGTGTCATCCAACTGGAAGATGGGGGGGGGCACCAGTGTTAGCTTAACTCCTGCGGTCTCGCAGACTAATTGCTCACGGTGGAAACACGCCTCAAAGTGCTTTGGCCTCGTCAATAATAGGGTATTAGATGCTTTCCATTCCGCAGCGCATTGATCTGTTTCCTCCCCAGGCCTCCTCCTGGCTCCGCTCCCTGGCGTACCCCCACCGGTGCTGCCCTGGCTTCTACCTCTGATGACTCTTCTTCTTTTTTTTTTTTTTAAAGTGTTTTCTAAGCGTGTGTTTAGCATGAGTGGTGCCTAAGTGCTAATTGTTACACCACAGATTGATTGGCGACGAGATGGCTTGCCAAGTTCCTCCAGTCTCCTGGGTGGAGGAGGGCAGGGGCGGAGGGAGGAAGGATGGGGAGGGCTTAGAGTGGGGGTGGCAGCGGTTGTTGGAGGCAGGAGGAGGAGGAGGAGGAGAAGAGGGGAATCCTTGATTCTTCTGAGTTCCCTCTCAATCTATGTCCTTCTGGGAAACTCTTGCCTGTCATTGGGGAGATTAGGTGAGGGGCAACCTCTACTGATATTTTATTATTTGAGAAAGTGGCGTTGGTTTCTTTGCCAGTACTGAATAAACCCTGGAACAGGCTGCAGCTGATGGAATTCAGCAGAGAGGATAAGCAGTGGAGTCAACCGTCCTTGCTGTCCCAGGCAGGGAGACATTGTTTTATCCATGAAACCCCCTCGGTAACCCCCAGGCCACATCTAGGTTAGAGTCCCAGCTATATATCCTGAGAACTAGAAGTCTGTCCTTAGCCCATTATACCTTATTGGAGTTACTTATTTAGTTACCGGGTACTTTCCACTGACCTGTTTTCCACAATGGTGGGAAGCTAACGCATAGCTTGTCAGGTTCATGTTGCCCCAGAACATTTATTCTCATCCATCCAGACCATGGGGTTTTGAGGTCTTTGGAAAATGACGTTAGCTGAGCATGTCAAGATTCCCACAGGTGGGACTCCTTTGACACCTAAAATCCTTCCAAAGGCAATGCTGGGTGCTTCCTTTTAAGGGATAGAAACTCTGTCTTGGCAATGAATGCCCTGAAACACTTGCACCTGACAGGTGAACCTAAAATTTTTGGGTGTGTGCCTACTTAAAATGAGACAGCACGGAGTCTATTAATCCAGTTATGAAATCCAACCAGTTTTGGAGAGCAGCTTCTGACCCACTTCGAAACTCTATCCTCCAGGTGGAAAGTGGGGGCATAGGAGACGCAGGCAGTGAGGTGCACTTGGAAGGCAGACAGCCTGAGTTCCACCTTTCATCCATTTGGTGACACTGGACAAGGCACTTAACCTCTTAGTGCCTCAGTTGGCTCACCTGTAAAACAAGGATAATGGCAATGCCCAACCCACATCAGGATAGAGAGGGCAAAATGAAAGGCCATTTGGTGATTAACATATATTCCATCAGCAGTGGCTGGTACAATCACTGCTTTGTAATCTTTCTTCTTTGTTCTGAAACACTCAGCATTGTATAGTCTTGCTGTTCAAAGTATGCTCCATGAGCAGTGACTTCAGCTTATCTGGAAGCTTTTTAGAAGTGCAGAATCTCAGATGCTGCCCCAGAGCTACTGAATGGGAATCTGCATTTTCACAAGATCCCCAGGAGATTTGGGTGCATACTGAAGTTTGAGAACTGTGTACTAGAACCCCTTCATCTCCAACACAGAGCATAGTACACACACAGCTTACATTTGGACTTCTTGGGGAGGACAAGCACGACATTTAGCAGCTATCCCAGAATGAGACAACTTCACTTGCTTTACAGTGGACATGACCACGGTCTCTTGTCAGAGTTTTACCCTTTGGCCAACCAAGAGCTACAGGAATCTAAGGCTTGGGTTTGCAACTTTCTCTTGAGACAAGCATCCTTGGCATTTTCCTAAGACATTGGCTGGCTTCCTGGGAAATGGCAGCTCTGGACAATTCTTCCCTGAAAATACCCAGCAGAGTCATAGTTTAGATGCAGTCTTCCCCAGTTGGTGGAGTATCCAGGCAGGCAATAGAATAGGATGGTTCAGAATATCAGTGATGGAAGCAGCCCTGAGTTCAAGTGCAGAGAACAGCTTGTGGGACATGAAACCCTTAATCCACTTCTATCCATTCGGTGCCTGTGCTGGGACCTCTGCATGTGCCGCTTTTGCTTGTCTCTCCTCTTACTCATTATTCAGATTCGAACTAAACGTTACCTCCACGGAGACACCTCCATTTCTGACCTCCTAAAGAAGTCATCCTCTATGTCATCACCCTATTTCCTCTTCTAAAGCACTTACCAGCGACAGAAGTGACCTCATTTGTTTCTGTGTTCCTAATTTGTGTCTTCCCAACCATCAAATAGAATATAACTCCTTGGAGACAGTAGTCCTGTCCTTGTTACCAGTGAGCCCATAGTGCCTAGAACAGCAGAGAGTACAAAGTAGATGCTCTGGAAATAACCACGGCCTGACTCCTTCAACTTTCCCATCTGTAAAATGAAGATAAAGAATAACTTATTTGCTTAGAGTGGAAGTGAGGTGACCATGTAAAGCTCTTAGATCAAGAACATATACCTGACTAGTGCTCAATAGATATAAGTGGTTATTTACAGCAGCAGTGGTGGTATAATTTAATGCTGAAAACAAGCTCAAAGAGATATTTGCTTGCCTCTATCTCTCCTGTGACATAAATACTATTACTATTACTACTACCACAACTAATAATAATAATCTAACAAGACAGTCACAAACGTGAAAGCCTACTTTCATCTCAAACTGGTATTTTGGTTTCTGCATAAGCTTGTCTGGGGACAGAAGTTAAAATACACAGAGATGTGAATTCCACAGTACCAAATACATAGTTGGTGAATTAACAAATAATTGTATTTTCCAACCACCTGCCCTTGGGCAAGCTACTGCCCCTGTGCAAGCCTCAGTTTCCTCATTATGTAATTTGGGGTAATGATATCTATTTCATGGAGTTGTGGTTGTATTAAGAATAGAGACAGATAATGTGTTTGAAAGCAGTGGTTGGTTAGGGTACATAAAACTCCTTCAGCAAATATGGTCTTTTCTAATTTTATTCTCTCACCAGCACCTGTGGTGGAACCATACTTGGAAGTATTTACCTCATTTTATAGACAAGGGAATGATATTTAGAGAGGTTTGAAAGCTTTTCCAAGTTTCTCTCTTTCTTCCCCTATTCTTCCCTCCCTCCCTCATCCCCCTCTCTTTCACATACACACTCTTCTTAATTAGGGAACAATGAAAACTTAACTTTTTTTTTTATCCCAGATTATTCCCAACAAGAAAAAGCAACAAGACTCCAACCCAGTTCCAACCATCAGCTTTGAAATTTTCTAAGTCTATGGTTCTATAGCAATGATATTGGTTAGCACCAGAGGGAAGTTTTTTGGTTTTTTTTTTTTTTTTTTTTTTAGACAGAATTTCTCTCTTGTTGCCCAAGCTGGAGTGCAGTGGTGCCATCTCGGCTCACTGCAACCTCCACCTCTCGGGTTCAAGCAATTCTCTTGCCTCAGGCTCCCAAGTAACTGGGATTACAGGTGCCCACCACCACACGTGGCTAATTTTTTGTATTTTTAGTAGAGACAGTGTTTTGCCATGTTAAGCAGGCTGGTCTTGAATTCCTGACCTCAGGTGATCCATACGTCTTGGCCTCCCAAAGTGTTGGGATTACAGGCGTGAGCCACTGTGCCCAGCCTGTAAGTCATTTTAAGACCTATAAACAAATCCTGGAAAAATAATTATTATATGGAAAAGATTGCTGATCATGTTGTCTTAGGTCAGACCATTTCTTTAGCTTTAGTGCTGTTTGGTCATGCAGGTTCTTACTCAGATGGAGCTACAAATGATGATAATGATGAAGACGATAGCTAAAATTTTGAGCAGTTACTATATGCCAGGAACTCTATGTAACATTCTAGATGCATTTTCTCATTTAACTCTCGGGGTAACCTCATAACCTAAGTATTATTTCTGCCTCCCTTTTACCAATGAGGAAGCTAAGCCTTCAAGAAAGAAAGTCGCTTCTACAAGGTCACAGAATTAATAACTGGCCAGCCCTAGACATGAAGCCAGGTCAGTTTAACATCCACCATGACACAGCGACCTCTGATCATGTTCAGCAGAAACCTCTGAAGAATCTCGGGGAACTTATGGGCTCTAGGGAACCCAGTTTGAAAAGCACTAACCTCAGTCCTTTCTAAATCCAAGAAGAATCTATAAGTTAGTTTGTTGAGTATTTCAGTCTCATCATCCCCTCTGGTGTTCATTGTAAAAGCTGAAAGAGGAAATGAAGAACTAACCAAAAAAGACATAAGAACACAAGCCCTCCTGGTATTTCTTCTCCGGTGCCCCTTTAGCCACCACTTAGAGGGTAACTAGCTTCCCATTGCAGGCAGGGTGCATTTTGATGAAAATTCCTGGGTTCAAATCCTAACTCCACTATTCTAATTGCTGTGTGACCTTGGGCAAGTACTGTGATGTCTGTCGGCCTCAGTTTCCTCATCTGAAAAATGAAGATAATGATACCAACCCCACTGAGTTGTTATTGGATTAAATGAGATTGTCGATTTAATTGCTAGCCCACGGCCTGGCTTATGGTAAGCATTCCAAGAAAAAAAAAATCTACATGAGTGAGAGATTACCTCTTTATTCTATGGTTGACGAGGTAAAAGATGGGCTTTTCTGAACTTTTCTTTAGTATCTAAAATGTGTGACTATATCTGTGCTTTAAGCATTTTCCATAACAGCTGAGTAACTTTTTTTTCAAATTAAATCTTAAACAGAGACCAAAATAAAAGAAAGACAGGGTGGAAAGCTGTTCTATTTGAAGTAGCAGCCCTTCTGTCAATAACCTCTTTGACACAACCACAGAATCTTTGGATTCTTGTGATCCAGTTTAAAAACCACTAAGCTACCCAGTTGCCTGTGTCCAGTGCTCAAGAGCAAAGCCCCTTTCCTCCTCCCCACCTGTTCCATGAGGGGGCTGAATAGAAGAGCCTATGGCTCCATGTTGCTGTTGTGGTTATTGTATGGTTCCTTCTTCTATTTCTAGAAATTTCTATTAGAATTTTATGATGAGGTATCATTTAGACCAATCTTATTTATTATGCAACCAGTCTGAATAAATGAATGGATATGTAGGTAAATAAGTGACAAATTGAAGACTAAATGAATGGATGAATGAATGGACAGATAGGTAGGTGGGTGGGTGGGTGGATGGATGAACAGATGGATGAACAGATGGATGAACAGATGGATGGATGGATGGATGGATGGATGGATGGATGGATGGATGGATAGGTGGATGGATAGGTAGGTAGATGGATAGATAGATGGAATGGTAGATAAATGTAAGGTTGAATACAATGGGGAGGTATGAATGGATAAATGGGATGACAAAGATGGATAGGATGGGATAGGATGGGTGGTAGCCAGGTGGAGTAGGGGATGAATAAGTACAAAATTGAGATAGAGGTATAAGTGGGTGAGTGACTGTGATGATGGGCAGATGAATAAATAGGTGCATGACTAAGAAAGTAGATGGCTGCATGGATAGATGAATGGATGAATGGATGTATGGATGAAGGATAGATGGATGGACAATGGATAAATGGACAGATGGATAGATAATGGATGGACAACGCATAGATGGTTAGGTAGATGGATGGGTGTATAGATGGATCAATAAATGGCTCAGCAGAGGGATGAGTACTAACAGTTTAACCTGTCCATGTGAGCACTGATAGTACACTCTATTGCAGTAGAATTAAAGTCTGACTGACAGGGGGTGAGTGACAGGAGAGAGACTAGGTAGTGGCCACCAGGCTCTGTGACAGGTGCCACCTCACATGATCTCATTTAATCCTTCCAAGTGCACCAGAAGGGAAGAAATCCTATTCCATTTTGCAGAAGAGGAGAGTGGGGATTAGAGAATTTTAATAAATTTGCCCAAGGCTGCATAGTTATTAAGTGGTAAGCCCGGGTCCCTGTTATGACACCGTCATAATTTCTGCATAGGGATTCTCCACCTGTAGATAATTTTCCAGAAATGTAAAAGAAAGTTATTAAAAGCAACATAGATAAAGGAACAGCAGAGAGGAAAGGGAAGAGAAAGGGCTTAAGGATATTAAAAGACTAACATTTATTGGCCAGCTATGTATGCCAGACTCTGTGCTTTACGTATGCTTTCTGGCTAACTTTGACAGTCAGCCCATTAGGTTGGAATTTTTAACTTCATTTTGTAATAAGTACATTGAGGCTCAGTGTGGTTAAAGAACGCTGCCAGAGTCCTAGTCTAATTTGTCAGGGGCAAAGCTGGGATTTGAACCCTGATCAGGTGGGACTGGAACCTTGATAAAGCTGCCTTGAAGATCTGTCCTTTTGCTATCAATTTCATGAGATGGAATTTCTAAAAGTAAAAGAGGAAGAGAAGAAAGAGAGAGGAAAAGAAAGAATATATGCATACATCTAAATAAGGAAGATGAGGAAAAGAAACATGACCGAAAGGAGGAAAAGAGAGGTAACCAATTTTATACCAAGAGAAACACAGGGAAGATGAAGAAAAGAAAAGGCAAAAGAAGACAAAGGACCCCTTTCTTGATTCGTTCTTGTCCAGTAAAACCGCAGCACAAATTGCAGTGGACGGTTCCCCCTCTCGCAAAGTGCCTTTTAGCTTGCGCGCCTGCCTCTGACGGCCAGGGTGAGAGAGACGGCTGGCGTCGGCTGCAACGAGTCTGAAGGCGCTGGCAAGAAAATCCCAAGGAAAGCTCAGTGTCTGGGGTCATCCTATTAAAGGAGGCAGTGAGGCTGCAAATGGAGGAGACAGGGGGAAGGGGAGAGAGGAGGGGGATGGTGAGGGGGCCACCGACCCCCATGACCTTCTGCCTGTGCTAACCTGATATAACAAATAGTCCTGGAAAACAAAATAGTATTAACCCTTGAAGCCAGGGTAACCCCTTCTGCATTTGCCTGGGCCTGTTGAACTCAGCTTCCTAGAAGGTTTAACTCTTTCTTAGTGTCCTTTCATCACCACTTTACTGCCCCACTCTCAAATTCATCCAGATTCACCTGACTAGATGCCCATGGAAGGGGCGGAGGTCTCGGTGTAGTCAATGCAGATGCAGAGAAAGTGTCTCCTGCCCATCAAAAACTGGGCAAGAGCTTCTAGAGAGAAAAATGGTCTCTACATTTTTCATCAAGTCTGAGATTATATATTGACTCTATTCTATTAAAACAGCCACCTTTCTTCCTATTCTCCCTCCCTAGTCTGAAAGTTAGATTAATATAAAGCCTTGCTAAGTGTGGCTCATGGACAGGGAATATCGGCATTGCCTGGGAGCTTGCCAGAAATGCAGGATCTTAGAACCCCCACTCCAGATCTGCTGAACCAGAATTTGTGTTTTAATAACACCCCTAGATAAATGGTATGCACATTTTAGTTTCAGAAGCACCCATGAACCCATTATCCAGCTTAAGAAATAGCTTTCCTTGGCAGAGCGCCATGGCTCACACCTGTAATCCAGCACTTTGGGAGGCCAAGGCAGAAGGATCATTTGAAGTCAGGAGTTTGAGACCAGCCTGACCTACATGGTGAAAACCTGTCTTTACTAAAAATATGAAAATTAGCTGAGTGTGGTGGCACACGTCTATAATCCCAGCTACCCAGGAGGCTAGGTCAGGAGAATCACTTGAACCTGGGAGGCAGAGGCTGCAGTGAGCTGAGATCACACCACTATACTCCAGTGCAGGTGACAAAGTGAATGAGACTGTCTCAAAAAACAAAAAAAAAAAAGAAGAAAGAAAAAAAGAAAAGATAAAGAAATAGCTAGAGGTAGCGCATGCCTATAATCCTAGCACTTTGAGGGGGGGTCAAGGAGGGTGGATCACCTGAGGTCAAAAGTTTGAGACCAGCGTGACAAGCATGGAGAAACCCATCTCTACTAAAAAAATTACAAAATTAGCCAGGCGTGGTGGTGGGTGCCTATAATCCCAGCTATTGAGGAAGCTGAAGCAGGAGAATCACTTGAACCCAGGAGGCATAGTTGAGCCGAGATCACGTCATTGCAGTCCAGCCTGGGCAACAAGAGTGAAACTCCATCTCAAAAAAAAAAAAAAAAAAAAGCTAGAAATAGCTTTCCTCTGTGACATCTGCCTCAATCAGAAATTGAACACACACACACCTCAAACACAACAATGGCAGTCTTATTGATTTGTTTGTTTTTTTGTTTGTTTGTTTTTTTGAGATGGAGTCTTGTTCTGCCACCCAGGCTGGAGTGTAGTAGTGCAATCTTGGCTCACTGCAATCTCCACCTCCCAGGTTCAGGATATTCTCCTGCCTCAGCCTCCCAAGTAGCTGGGACTATAGGCATGCGCCACCACACCTGGCTAATTTTTGTGTTTTTAGTAGAGACACGGTTTCACAATGTTGGTTAGATGGGTCTCAAACTGCTGACCTCAGGTGATCCACCCATCTTGGCCTCCCAAAGTGTTGGGATAACAGGCATGAGCCACTGCGCTCAACCAGTGGCATTCTAACTTGACCAAATTATCAGGAGTTTTGATGCTTAGGGGAGGGTCAAAGAAGTAATCATGTTCATTGATCAAGTACTATAACTAGAGTGAGTATTAAACTCGGTGGTTTCTGTAGACAGAGGTGGTTTTTTTCATTCTAGCCTGACTTTCCCTGTTATTCTGGTAAAAGTGTCCCCTTTCTTTGAGGTTACTCCTGCTCACTCATTCCAACTGGCTCTGATGGGAGCACCACCCTAACTTCTGATTGGATGACTCAGGCCAGGACAATTGGAATTCTTCCCTAGGATTTTGTATGCTGTGTGGCCAAGTAGGCTGGAATGTGTGAAGCCTGGAATTCCTGTAGCCAGTCATCTCTCTTCCTCACTGCATGGTCCACAGATGGATAGAAAGCCCATCTTCTAGTAGAGAGAAAAGGACAAACACAGAGAAAAGCCAAGTCGAGGGATAGGGAGACAAGGAGAACATGGGCCACCCTTTGGGTCCCTACAGCTTCTGAGGTCAGCCCCACTCTGGACTCCTGGATATGTGTGCTCGATAAATCCCCTTTGGGGCCCAAGGTAATCTGAGAATGCTTTTGTTTTTTGCATCTGAAATAGTTTGAGCCGTGACTCTGAGCCATCAGCTTTCTCTGTGACCTTGAATTTCTTGGACTCAGCCACCTCATTCAAACTGCTTCCAACTCTGCCATAATTTTCTGTTCTCCTGAACTATGAACTGCTACAGTGAAGCTGCCCTGGCGCAGAGACCATCCTCCAAACTCCAGGGCCTTGGAGGTCTCAGCTGCAACACCTCCTTCCTGGGGAGATTTTCCCTGACTCCCAACCTCCAGATTGCCTGACAGTCACTCCCATAACACTGTCATTTTGCCACACTCATGATGACGAAAACCTCTCCCTGCAAAACTACAAGCTTTATGAGAGCACTGGTTGTGTCTGTCTTGGTTGCCATTAAATTTCCGGGATCCACCACAGAGTAGCACTTACTAACTACTTCTTGAGCCGACGAATTCTAAATGTGTAGAGTTGTCTACATCAGCAATGGATGGAGAAGCCAGAGATAAGTCTGTAGGAGGAGAGAATATCTCTGCTAAACTTTCCCTTCCAGGCAATGCGTGATAAGCAAAATCTTTAACAACCAGTATGGCATGGGAACTAATGAATTGAAATGGAATCTAGCCATATACAACCCACATGAACAAAATGTTTCTAGAGATTATGTCCCCCTGCCTGGATTCCCACATAAAGGTCTCAGGGCACTAGGAGTGAATTCAGACCCTGAGGGGTACTCAGACGATGGGTTGAATCCCCCTTCTGCCAATATCCGCTCTATTTTTCCTCTCCAAGCAAAATCTCCACTTCAGCACCTTGTGTGCAGAAATGGACATACAAAAATCAATCTGCTATTGGAATCCAGAGCTGGAGAGATTTCTCCTTGCTTGTTGAGTCCAAACCCTTTATTTCACAATAAACTTAATAGGTTCAGAAGACAATATAACTTGCCAAAGCCAAGTAAAAGCAGTCAGAACCAGAATTAACCCCTTCCCTAATTTTTTCTATTATACTACCCTAGGAGGATGGACAAAGGATGTTAACTCCATTTGAGATGAGTCCAGAGAGCCAACAGGGCTTGCTTGGTGGCTTGCAGTGGTTAGGGCAGAGTGAGAGCAGGGATCTAGGTTTCCTGACTCCACAGGCCATCTGTAAGCACTTCTCTTATAGTTTCTTCCCTTCTTTATCAGTCTTTCTTTCCCTGATCATTTCCTGTTTCTGTGTTTATTTTTCTTCTTCAGACACTGCTTAAACCCTCTGAGAGTCAAATACCAGAGACTCTGCCTGCCTCTGGCAGCATGGACAACTAATACTGGTAATGACGAAGATGACAATGATGCCAGTGGCATTTATTTACTGAGCTCTTGCTCAGCACCAGGCACTATGCTGAGGGCCTCCATAGATTATCTCATTTAACCTACAAAGCAACCGTATGGAGTAATATCATGTATTCTTGCCGGGCACAGTGGCTCAAGCCTGTAATCCCAGCACTTTGGGAGGCCAAGGCAGGCGGATCACCTGAGGTCTAGAGTTCGAGACCAATCTGACCAACATGGAGAAACCCTGTCTCCACTAAAAATACAAAAAAAAAAAAAAAAATGGCCAGGCGTGATGGCACACGCCTGTAATCCCAGCTACTCAGGAGGCTGAGGTGGGAGAATTGCTTGAACCCAGGAGGCAGAGGTTGTGGTGAGCTAAGATTGTGCCACTGCACTCCAGTCTGGGTAACAAGAGCGAGATTCTGTCTCAAAAAACAAACAAACAAACAAAATACCATGTATTCCTGCACAAACAGCTATTTGTTAGATGAGCACCATGTGCCAAACATTGGACCAGGAGCTGATAACAGGTTTGTGAGTTATTTCTTTATTACTGCCTAGCAGATATTCCCAAGACTTGGTGGCTTAAAACAACAACAGCCATTTATTATCTCACATCATCTCTGTGGACTGAGAACTCGGGAGTGGCTTAGCTGAGCAATTCTGGCTCAGGATCGTTCATGAGGTGGCAGTCAAAATATCAGCCAGGGTTGCATTCATCTGAAGGGTGGAGCTGGGGGATTGGCTTCCACTATGGGACCCTCTCATGATGGACAAGGTGATGCTAGCTGATGGTAGGAGGCCTCAGTTCCTCGTAAGTGGATTTCTCACTAGGGTTGTTGCGTGTCCTCAAAATATGGCATCTGACTTTCCTCAGAGAAAATGTCTTAGTCCATTTTGTGTTGTTCTAAAGGAATAACTGAGGCTAGGTAATTAATAAAGAAAAGAGGATTCTTTGGCACACGGCTTTGAAGTCTGTATGAGAAGCATGGTGCCAGTATCCGCTCAGCTGCTGGTGACAGCTTTTGTGTTGCATCAAACATGGCAGAGAAGGTCAAAGGGGAAGAGGGAATGTGCGAAGAGAATCCAAACCCAAGGGGCACCTTGGCTTTATAAAAACCCACTCTCTTAGAAATGAATCCAGTCCCAAGAGAACTAGCCCAGTCTCATCAGAGCATGAACTCACTCACTACTGCAATAACAGTATCAAGCCATTCATGAGAAGTTCCTCCTCATGATCCAGATATCTCCCACTAAGCCTCACCTCCAACACAATCAAATTTCAACATGAGATTTGGTGGGGATGAGCTAGATCTAAACCACAGTAGCATGTGATGCAAGAGAGGGTAGGTTGAAGCCACAGTGCCTTTTGTGACTCAGGATAAGTAGGCACCATGATAATTTCCACAGTATCTTATTGGTGACCCAGGTCAGTCCTACTCTGTGAGGGAAGGGACTGTATGAGGGCATGGATACCAGAGATGGGATCATTGAGGGGCATCTTTGAGGGTGGCCACCAGAGTCAGTGAATGGCCAGGTGCAGTGGCTCACACCTGTAATCCCAGCACTTTGGAAGGCTGAGGCAGGAGGATCACTTGAGGATAAAAGTTTGCAATGAGCCTGGGAAACACAGCAAGATCACATATCTACAAAATTTAGAAAAACCAGCAGGGTGTAGTGGTTCGCGCCTGCAGTCCCAGCTATTACAGGAGGCTGAGGTGGGAGAATTGCTTCAGCTTGGGAGTTCAAGACCTGTCTGGCTAACATAGTAAGCCCCTATCTCTATAAAAAATAAAAATAAAAAAAAAAGACACACAGATGATGTTAATGGTGCTCACTCTCTATTGGACCATCATATTTTAACATTAATGAAATGAAAGGCTGCAGAAAATAAACAATTGATTCAAAGTCCATATTTAGGAGTATATGAGTGTAGAAGTGAAACTGCCCCCAGTTGACACCCTAATAAGCATTCCCTGTCTTCCCCACCACTGGGCAGCCAGGCTTCTGGGGTGAACCACGCCACTGCAATTGCAGTTTGGCAGGATCCAGCACCCAAGGCTTGGCCAACCTCCAGCAACCTCACCCCTCCTGCCCTCTCCTTGGATCATTTATTCCAAGAGCCCTGCTATAAATATCCACTTAGTGAAAAGCCTTGCTCCTCAGGCACCCTCTTCCCCGCTCCCCGGCCACCTGCACCCTGCTCAAGCAATGCCAACTTGCAATCAGTCTGCAATCTGAGACTGCTTTGCACACCCAGCACCAACTGGCTGCCCAGGCTAGTCTGTGGGAGCACGCTGGCATGCCCCCAAGGTTGCTATTGTAAGTTAATGGCACAGCAATTGGTTGTTAAAAACACTAATTGACATTAAATAGGCAATGCTATCCTATAACTTACAGGCTGCTCCAATTCTGTATTTCCTTCTTTTCTTCCTCTGTTCCTTCTAATGCCTTGCAGTACCTACAGAGGTCAGGAGTCACCTGGACACAGGCAAGAACTTAGGGCCAGAGGACAAGTACACTCTGATTGTCACTGCCTCCCACCCACAGCACAGATAAGCCCAAGACTGATGGTCTGGCAAGAAAAGCAGAGCTGGGGCTGGACTCACCTTTCTCCTTCTGGGTTTCCTTAAGTGTCTCTAACCTGAGGATCCAGGAGATTCTGGCAGAGTCAAAGATGGAAAGGATGGGAGTTTTCTCTTCTCTGCGCAAGTTAGGATTCAAGCTGTGTTTGCTGTCTATGTGCAAGGCATCATTGAAAACAAACCCTGGTATTCCTTTAGCACTGGGTGCACTTAAAGTCATTTTTTACTTTTCATGCTTTCTTTGCTTGATGGCTAATAATAATAAATAATTGCTTATAATTATTTAACGTAATTGATGGAGGTCAGATACTGAGCTAAGCCCTTTCATTCATTATTCCAGGGGATCTTTCTACCTGTTGCAATCAGGAACCTCAGGCTCAGAGAGGGGATGTTACTTGCCCAAGGACACACAGCCAAGGAGCCCAGAGCAGAGGTTTGCATGCAGGCAGCCAGCTTCCCATTCTAAGAGCTTCTCCCCTGAACCACCCTGAGAGGTGGTGGTGACCCAAGGACATCTCTGAGGTGAGAATGGTGGAAGACCATGGTGTTCATTTTCATTCATATCCTTCTTCCAGAACTGAGTAAAGGAAAACCTCATACCCTCTTACTGTTGAACTCAAGACCTGCTCCTCAAGGAAGACAAGTACTTTTCTCTCCAGATCTGTATTTTTCTTTGCTCCAGGCTCATGGACTAGGGGGTTTGGTATTCATTGTGCCACAATACAAAGCCAGGGTAGCTTCTGGAGAAGTCAGATGTTAAGGAACTTTAAGACAAGCCCCAGTGGAGTTTGAGAAGACAGACCTAAATGTGTGGTTTTCTTGGCTCAGTCTACAGCTTCCACAACCCGTCTGCTGGTTCCAGGTTTGAGAAAAACTCTCGAGAGACAGAGTGAGGGTTAGAGTCGAGGGAAAGAGACCTTGTAGAGATTCCGACGGCACCTGCACTCAGACATTATGCACTTACTCTATGCATAACATCAGGCACCCTACATGGGTTACTTGTAGCACTCTCAGTAACCCTGCAAGGGAGGCTGTATCATACCTATTTTATACATGAGAAAGCTGAGCCTCAGAAATGACTAGCCCCATGGTTTCACTTTGGGTACCACCAAAGGTTTGGTGACGGAATTGGGGGATGGAGGCAGTACCAGGCCAACAGGTCACCCATCCACTCTTCAGTCTGAGCAATGACCATCAAATCGACTCACCTTTTTGGACAAAAGCTTGCATACAGAAAATTTAAAGATTAGAAAGCTCACTCTCCATTAAGACCATAAATCTGTAACTCCACCCCAGGGCACAGAATGGATATCTTGTTCAGGTTAGATTACCAACGCCCACCAAATAATAAAAGTTCATTGAACATCAAGTCACCTTGATGCCAGATCTTTCATTTGTATTATTTCATCTGCCAGTGACCCAAGAAGCCATCTCTTACAGCCCCCAGTTTACAGAGGCTGAGCCTCAGAGAGATGAAGTTCTTACTAAAGGTCATAGAGTTATTAGCAAGTAACAGAGTCAGAGAAAGTCTGTTCGAAGCCATGAGTGATAGGTCAAATTACGGCACTCCAAAAATGTCTGCATCCTCATCCCTGCAACATGTGCATACACTAGGTCATATAGAAAAAGAGGTTTTTGCAGATGTGATTAAGAATCTGAAAATGGGGCGATTACCCTGGATTATCCCCATGAAATTGCAAGGGTCCTTCAAAAAGTCAGAGAAGGGAGTATGAGCGTAAAAGCAGAGTCGGAGAGAGATTTGAAGATGCTACGCTGCTGGCCTGGAGGTGGAGGAAGGGGCCACAAGCAGAGGCTTGCAGGCTGCCTCTAGAAACTGCCAAAAGCAAGGAATGGATTCGTCCTAGAGCTTCCAGAAGGAAAGCAGCCCTGCTGACACCTTGGTTTTAACCCAGTGACACCCACTTTGAATTTCTGCTCTCCAGAACCTCAAGATAATCATTGCATGTTGCCTCGAACCACTAAATGTGTAGTAAATTGTTTTTAATAATAGCAGCCATAGGAAATTAAAGCACCAGGTCACACTCTTAACAGCCCAAGGTGCAATGCCTCTGCTTGCATTTTATTGTCACCGAGTCATTTAAGACCCTGAAGCACCAAACAAATTCTTTTTTCCCTGCTAGAGGAAGATACTAGAAGGCATCCTCCATATCTTGAGAGGTGGGGTTAAGTGGCCTCAGTAGCTGTGGCTGTAGGAACAGCTGGGGTAAGAAGAGTCATAATCCACATTTCAGCTTCGCTGGCAGGACTGCTCTAGCCCCAGTCTCAGCGTTCAAGGAGCAGATGGAAGAGAGGATTCCACGTTGTCACAGCTGTCTCCATGGGATTACTTCGAGGCTACCTGGGGTCTTTGCCTACCTCCTCAGAGTCCCCAGACGGTGAGGCGCCTTGCCACCCTGTCATCTGGGTCCCCTGGTGAAAGGAGCCTGGCGTCAGGCCTTAATGGGGTAATGAGTTGGAGGCGTCGGAAACAATGAGTTCAGCTTGTTAAAAGGACTGGGCTGGCACCATGAGGACAGAGGGACCACAGCTGGAGACAGAGAAATGGGTCTTTGGGGGCCTGGTGGTGCCTCTGTGAGACCCAAGGGGGCTGGGTGGCCAGGCTACCGCTGGCCTTGTGCCTCTTAAAACCCATTACTTGCTGCCTTTGGCTTGGGACCTGGGAGCCGAGCGTTTCATCAGTGCAGATTGGACCCAGCGGATCAATGGCTCAGTCTATGGGCTTTTCCTCCTCCTCCCCTCCATCTGCCCCCGTTCCTTAACTAGATGTGGGCGCCAGACCCACAACACATCCTTGGCAGTTGTCAGTCAAGGGCTATGAAATATTCATCTTGTTTAATCTTCTTCAGGGACCTGCCCAGAGCCCTGATGGGGGCAGAGTGGTCTTGATAAACTTGTAAAGACTGGAGAGAGGGGAGGGGAGGGGAGGGAGCTGAGGACGGAGATACTGCACAAGTCCACTGAAAAGCAACCAGGGTCCCTCTTGCTGATGCTTTCTCCAAAGACATCCATTTAACCAGCATTTCTGGAGCACCCACTGAGTGCCCAAAGTTGCTAAACACATTTGCATCCATGATCTCGGTGCTTCCCAAAGCTTGGATGTCAATGAACTCACCTTTCCATTTTCACAATATCTATGTATCACCTGAAATACTAGTATTTTTTTCTTTAACCTCACATTAAGTAATAATATCAGTGAAATCACAATGCTGGTTATCTATTTTTGAAAAAATACATTTATATATTGTAAGTAATATATAAATATGATAAACATAGGAATGTATGTATAACATGCATTCAGTTTTTAAAAGTTGTCTGGATACAGGTTCTGTCCTGGAGCACATATCTTAATTATTCCTCGCAACACCTCCAGGAAGAAGGCATTATTGCTTCCAATTACATAGGGGACACAGTGGCTCAGAGAGGTGCAGTGACTTGCCTAAGGTCACACAGCAAGTAAGAGACCCATCCTGAGTTCAACCCCAGGTATTTAAACTGTAAGCACAAAAATAGCTTTTTGAAAAAAAAATTACTAGTTTTCAGAACATTTAGGTAAAACTTATTAACTAGAACTTGTACCTTCTGTTTTCCACTTATTGTGACCCTTTCTTTGTTTTGATGTGAAATTATATAGCTTTTTAAAATTGTGTGTGTGTGTGTGTGTGTGTGTGAAACAGAGTCTCTCTCTGCCACCAGGCTGGAATGCAATAGCTCACTGCAACCTCAACCTCCTAGATTCGAGGGATCCTCTCATCTCAGGCCCTGAGTAGCTCAGAGTCCAGGTGACGCCCCCATGCCCAGCTAATTTTTAATGTATTTTTCATAGAGACAGGATCTCACCACATTACCCAGGCTGGTCTTGAACTCCTGGGCTCAAGTGATACTCCTGCCTCGGCCTCCCAAGGTGCTGGGATTACAGGTGTGAGTCACCACAGTCGGCCTCATGCAGCTTTTGATCAGAGAAGCCCTCTCTATGTCAGTATCCCACAGAGTTTCTGGAAGCGTAAAGTCTCAATGACCGTTTCTTAGTGAATACACAAGTAGCCAAGAAACCTGGGACACTCAGATTCTTTGTCCATGCCACCCCCGCCGCCTGCACCTCATCATTGGCTCCATCATCCAGTTCCACACAGTGTAATTCTCCTAGCATTCCCTCTGCAGTCTGACCATTGCACCTCGCTCTCTACGGTCTAAGCCAAAGCTGTCTCTCTCACCTGGGCACAGCAGCAGCCTCCTGACCCTGACCCGGCTTCCTTATCTAGAAGTGAGCACCAGGCCCATAAGGTGCAGCATTCTCTCTGTGCATCCTTCCCATGATGGCCAGAGTGGCTTCAAAATGTAAGTTGGGTCACAGCACCCTTCAACTTAAAGCATTCAAATGGGGCCCCATTCCATTTAGAACAAAATCTGAACTCCTGCCTGAGTCTAGGGCAGCAGCCTTGTCCTCCCCACTGACATCACCTCTTGACTCCCGGTACCCCTGTTCCTTATGGACCTTGTGGTATACCCAGTCTACTTCCATCAAACACTGCAGGCCCACTCCTGCCCTGGGACCCTGCACTAACCCTTCCCTCTGTCTGGACCCTGCACTAACGCTTCCCCCGGACTGTCCCACAACCAGCTGCCTAGTTTCCCCTCTGAATACCCTATCATCCTCAAACTGCTCCCCAACCTGGTGTCAGATAATGCACCACACCAAGCTTTATCTGAGTGAGTCAGGAGACGAAATTCTAATCCCAGCTCTGCTGACCGTTTCTCCCACTGACCTTAGGCATTCTTTTTTCTTTTCTTTTTTCTTTTTTTTTTTTTTTTTTTTTTTGTGATTGAGTCTTGGTCTATAGCCCAGGCTGGAGTGCAGTGGCGCAACCTCTGCCTCCCGGGTTCAAGTGATTCTCCTGCCTCATCCTCCCAAGTAACTGGGACTACAGGCACGTGCCAACATGCCTGGCTAATTTTTGTATTTTTAGTACAGACAGGGTTTCACCATGTTGTTCAGGCTGGTCTCAAACTCCTGACCTCATGATCCACCCACTTCAGCCTCCCAAAGTGCTGGAATTACAGGTGTGAGCCACCGTGCCAGGCCTGACCTTGGACATTCTTTTTGTCCTTGGTCCTGAGTTTCCACCCCTTTAAAAAGAGGTGACTGAACCCTCATAAGTTCAATGCATTAGTCCAAATTCTCCAAGAAGCAGACTAAAACAGGATTAAACATTCAGGGATTTTTATGAAAGGAAATGCCAATGAAAAGGAAAACAAAGAGGAAGCCTGACCAGGCTGGAAAAGTTATCAGACCTTGACCTTGAGTGACAGGGAGAGGAGGAGAGAAGGCTGTGGGCGGACAGTCTTGATACAAGAACAATGATGATGGGGCATCCTCATACACAGGTCAGCCATGCAGGGAGCCCTGGGTCTCCTAGGAATGGGCAGGCCCTCCTTAGAGCCCCTACATGTACACTCATTGGCTGCGAGCTTTCCCTGGGGGCGTGGCCTCGGCTCAGCCCAACAGCTGGGGCTAGGTAGGTTCATTATCTATGGTCCCCAGAAGGGGGTCGACAAGGTGCATACTGGTGACCTCCACTGTTCCAGATGGGACCATGGAAAGATTAACCTTGGGCCGCACTACATCATTCCTCTGCATCACCTTATTCCTCTGTAAAACAAGGATAACAATGCAAAATGGCCACAGCCGTGAGGCTTCACCCAGTTATTGCATTGTAAAGACAAGGTGTTACGCTTGCCAGGATGTGAGCCCCCTTGGTAAAGGGATGGTTTTTCAGTCTTTGCCTCTCCTTCATGGTGGGACAAATGCAGGCTGCTCAGAGAGGAAGGACAGCACAGTGGTTAAGAATCCGGCCTGCCCCGTGCATTGCTGGTGGGAATGCAAAAAGGTGCAGCCGCTGAGGAAACCAGTGTGGAGGTTCCTCAAAAACTTAAACATGGAATTATCACTTGACCCAATAATTACTTCTAGCTATACACCCCAAAAAACAGAATGTGGGGATTTGAACAGATACTTGTCCAGAAACGTTCATAGCAGCATGATTCACAATAGCTAAAAGGTGGAAACAACCCAAATGTCCATCAACCGATGCATGGATGAACAAAATGTGGTCTATACACACAGTGGAATATTATGCAGCCTTGAAAAGGAAATTCTAATATATGTTACAACACAGATGAACCTTGGGGATGTAATGCCAAGTGAAATAAGCCAGGCATACAACAATGAATACTGTATGATTCTACGTATAAGAGGTCCCTTATAAATTCATGGAGACAAAGTAGAACGGTCATTACCAGGGAGTCGGTGAAAGGGGAATGGGAGGTGCATGTTTAATGGATAGAGTTTCAATTTGGGGTGATGAAAAAGTTCTGGAGATGGATAGCGGCACCTGGGGTGCACAGCAATGTGAGTGCGCTTAATGCCGCTGAATTGTGCGCTTAAGATATTTAAGACAGCATATTTTATCTTATGCCAGTTTTACCACAATTTTTAAAAAAGTACAGAATGGGGCCCTCAGAGTCAGCCCATTTAACTCAAATCTCAACGTTACCATTTCACCCAGGAGTCAACCAAGGCAGGTGGCTGCTCCTCACTGTGCCTCTGTTTCCCCGTCTGTAAAACAGGGAGAGTGATATCCTGGGTTGCAAATGAGATGATGCCCATGGAATGCTTAGCGCCATTCCAGGTGATAGTATGTAATCAATAAATGTGTTCCATGATGCTAATCAGGAGTGGGGAGGATCACATGGATAGTCCCAGGTGTTCAGGTGGCCTTGGGCGTTGCAATGGACTGCAAATGCTCTCTAACCGTTCCAACCATAGTGATTGGCATTCTTCCTTGAAACTACACAGACAGCTCCTGGGAAGTAGAGATTTTTCCAACTATTGGAGCAGTCCCTTCCCCAGAACTCCAGGAAAATAAGGTCTGGCCTGGCCACACGTGGCATGTGTGGCCTCAGGGCTGGGCTGAGAGGTCAGTCTGACCTCATATGATTGCTCCCTGATACTTCCTCCCCGCCTCCCAGCCCCCCACCCACTAACCCTTTGCAGATCTCTGGAATAAGTGAGGCTCTGTTAGGCCGAGACCTTCAGATGCTGCCACCCCAGCTGCTGAGGCTGCCAGCCCTCCAGGCAGGTGGGCCTGAGTGCTGGTAAGCGCCAGCACTTCCTCCAGCCTGATGGGGTCAGGGATGGCAGCTAATTGGAGGATGCTGAGCTGATGCCTGTCTCCGGCTTCCTGCCACCTTGCCTGGGGAGGTCATTCACTGTGGGCAATATCCCTCCACCACCTACCCCTAGCAGCTGCAGTACAGACAGGAGTTTGTTGTTGAATGCAAGTGTTCCCCAGTGCATGGCTTCCTGTCCCATCCTTGCCATTGCACTCTGGCTCCTTAATGTTCTCCGAAACTCTCATGCTAAACCTCGAGGGAGAAGGGAAGAGTTGTGATCACCTCTGTAATAATAGACTCCAACTTTTCAGTACCTAGTCTGTACCAATTACTTTAAATATTGTATAGTCAGGCTAGGTGCTATAACAAGCAACCCCCCCAACTCAGTAGCTTATCTGTGGGACAGCAAGGGTGTGCTCTGCTTCCTCAGGGACCCAGTCTCCTTCTCACTGGAGTCTTTGCCATCCTCCCGGGCAGCCATTCTCAAACTTGGACATGCCTCAAAAACCCCCGGAGGGCTTGTTAAAGCACAGATTGCTTGGCCCTACTCACCCCCAGAGTTTCTGATTCAGTGGTTCTTGGGTTGGAACATAGAATTTGCATTTCTGACATGTACTTGGGAGATGCTGCTGATCCACAGGCCATACTTTGAGAATCAGGGCTTGAGAGCATTAGATCCCTAGATATTAGCATCTAGCTGATAGGGGAAGGAAGAAAGGGCATGGAGAATTGTGTAGGAGTTTGTTAAGAGGCAGGGCCACCTTCCATTGGCCAAAACTGCATCACAAGACCCTCACTTAACTGCAAGGGAGGCTGGGAAATGTAGTCTATATGTGTTCCTGGGAAAAGGAGAAGAACCAAGGCTACTGTGAGCCCTACAGCATCCACTGCCTCAAACACTCTCTCAAATAATCCTCACGACAGCTAATAAGAGAAGTGGCATTTTTACCCACATTTGACATAAAGGAAAACAAGGTCAGAGAGATTATGTTGCCTGCCCAAGTCCACAGGGCTAATGGAAGGCAGAGCTGGAGTTCAAACCCAGGTCTGCCTGATTCTAAGACTTAAAGAGGAAGCACTCAAGGTTGGGTACAAGTCTTTGCTAGGTGCCATGATGATGCTTGTTCCACACTTTTGCATCTCTTTCCAGTGCTCACATAAACCCCACAAGCTCAGCACTGTGTCCACACTTTACAGATGTACAAACCAAGGCTCTGAGAGAGGAAATGGCTGTGCGTGGTCACAAAACTGGCAGGTATGGGGCACAGCCAGATCACACACTCATGCAGCAGGGCACGCAGCAGGTAGGGCCTGGCCTGCAGGGTGAGTGGGCTGGCAGGATGAAAGATGTGAGAGACTTCAGGACTTGACATCCAGGAGGTGGCAGGTGATGGAGGAACTAACTCCAGGGAATAGAGGAAGTTAGTCCGCATCTGCACATGTTAGCTGGAGGCAGAGGGGCCTTAAGTAGGAAGCAGTGTGAGGGTATCTATGATCCTGAGGGGGCCAGGCTGGGGCTCATGGGGAAGCAGAAAATGAAGTCTGGAGAGAAGAAGACTCCTGACTGTGGCTTTGAGGAATATGGCTGGTTTTAGCAGATTCAGTAAAAGAAGAAATTTGCAAAGTATGTGTGATGATAACCGTGATACAGATGGGGAAACCAAGGCTTAGCAAACTGAGATTTGGCCAAGATTTGACAATTGTGAGCTGCAGCATCTGGCTGCAGCCCCAGCTCTCAGTTCAGTGCAGTGGGCAGCTTTATCCCTGCTGGCTGGGCAGCTGCCCATCATTCCTCCATAGCAGGTGTTGCGGGTTGGCGCCCTGCAGTCAACAGCAGCATTCAGCCAGTCAGACAGAGAGACAAGTCTGAGTTCACATCTGACTCTGCTACCTCCTCATCCTGCAGATGTGAACACGTGACTTAAATCTGAGTCTCAGTTTCCTCATCTGTAAAATGAGGTTTAATACGAGTGCCCACTTCAGAAGGAAAATGGGTAACTTAATGAGCTCATGCCTTCAGCAATACTTTCAACTGCTATTTTGTTGAGTCCCTACTATGCACCAGCACTATTCCAAGCTTGGAACTAAGCCAAGTCCCTACCTTCTTGGGGCTTACAGAAACAGACACCAAACAAAATAGGTAAGTCAGTATCTAGGATGTTCATTGAGGCTTGGCGGGGGGCAAAAACAAAGAAGGGTTAAGCGGGTGCTGACTTTGATGGAGTTTGGGTGTTTCTTTGTTACAGGTGGGTGAGGGCAGGATAAGGAAAGGATATGGAGGCTGAAGACAGAAAAGAGTGAGAAAGCAATGGCATTTCTGAGTGGCACCAACGGCTCTCTAGAGGGGATTGGGCAGGAATTCAAAGTAAGAGAGTCAGCATAGTAGAGGGCTGTGGTGTCACTCAGGGTTCTCCAGAGAAACAGAATCAAGAGGAGACTTATTTTAAGGATTTGATTCACTAGTTGTGGTGGCTGGCAAAGTCCAAAGTCTATAAGGCAAGCTGGAACTCAGGCAGGAGCTGATGCCCCCATCTTGAGGCAGAATTTCTTCTTATTCTCCAGAATCCTGTATTTGCTCTAAGTCCTCAACTGAGTAGATGAGGTCCACTCAGATTATTGAGGAGTCTCCTTTGCTTAAAGTCAGCTGATTTTCAATGCTCACCATATATCATAGCAACAACTAGGTAGTGTGCTGTTGAATATCTATCTGGGTGCTATCGCCCAGCCAAGTCAGTGCAGCAAACTCACCATCATGGTGGGCCCCCGGCAGTTTGCAGCCCCAGAAAAGGACAGAGGAGTGGGGAAGGTCAGATGGGTTAGGTTTTCTCCAGGCACCTCTAAGGGAGGAAGGGAGGGAAAATACAGCAAGGGTATAAGCAAGGAGACTCAGACTTCTGGGTCTTAGAAATGGTGGATTGAGGTGGGAAGTAAAGAAGTGAAGGATAGGAAGAAGCCGAGACACTGGAATCCCCTGTGAGGTCAGGACATGTTGGAGGTGGCATTCAGAGGGGATGTGCTGGAAAGATGGTGGTCACCAGGCATTAGGATTATGGAGTTTGCAGTTTTGGTAGCAACAGAATTCGAGCATAAGCATGGTAGAAAAGGGCAGAGACCTTGGCCTCTGAGAAATCACAGTAAGCACTTTGTGCAGCTTGCCTTGCTGTGTGACCTCAGACAAGCTGCTTTTCCTCTCTGGGCCTCAGTTTCTCCATTCTGTGAAATGGGTTATGGCCAAGCCAGTGCATAGTCTGGCAAGTCATCAGACAGAAACCATATCATCTAGAACTGTGTTATCCACTATGAGAACCACCAGCTTAGGTGGCTATAGAATGCTTGAAATGAGTTAGACTGAACTGAGATGCCTGTAAGTATAAAACATACCAGATTTCAAAGACTTGGTACACACACATGCACACAGAGAATGTAGAATATCTCATTAATACTTTTATATTTATTATATGATAGTCCATGTGCACATATAATAAGTGGCCTGTAATCCCAGCACTTTGGGAGGCTACGGCAGGAGGACTGCTTAAGCCCAGGAGTTTGAGACCAGCTAGGGCAACACAGTAAGACCCCATGTCTACAAAAAAGAAAAAATTAGCCGGGCATAGTGGCAGGCACCTATAGTCTCGGTTACTCTGGAGGCTGAGGTGAAAGGATCTCTTGAGCCCAGCAGGTTGAAGCTGCAGTGAGCTGGAATCACACTACTGCACTTCAGCCTAGGCAATAGAGTGAGACACTGTCTCAAAAAATAAAAATAAGTAAAAAATAATAATAATACTTTGCATATACTGGGTTAAACAGATTATATTATTAAAGTACATTTCATTTAGTTTTTTTAAAACTTTGCTTTTAAATATGGCTACTAGAAAATTTAAAAATATGCAGGAGGCTCACATTGTATTTCTAAGCAACAGCACTGTTCTAGAACAGGGGTTTGCAAACTGCAGCCCTCAGGTCAAATTTGACACACTGCGTATTTTTATATAATCTATGAGCTACAAATAGTTAGGATATGTTAAAGACTTGAGAAACAAATCAAAAAAGAAAATTATTTTATGGAATGTGAAAATGATATGAAATTTAAAATTCAATGTTCACAAATAAAGTTTTATTGGAACACAGCCTGGCCCATTCAATGAAGGTCGTCTGTGGCTGCTTTCATATGTATCAGCAGAGTTGAGAAGTTGGGACAGTGTGGCCAGCAAGGCTGAAAATATTGAGTCTCTGGACCTTTAGAGAAAAAGTTTGCTGACCTCTGTTCAAAGCATTATTTATCCACCTTTATTATGCTTCCGGTCCTGGTGTAGAATCTATGCAATGCAGATTCCTTGGCTCCAGCCCCCAAGCTGTGGGGTTGGTTCAATAAGTCTGCATTTTATTAAGCAACTAAGAGCATTGTTCGGGTCCCTACTCTGCTCCAAGCCAGGTGCTAAGCCTTTATGAGCATCCTTTCATGCCGTCCTGGTGAGTCAGACACTGGAAAATCCCCATTGTACAGAGAAGGAAACTGAGGCTCGAAGAGGTGAGGGGCTTGACCTCACACCCAACACAGGAGGTGCGTGGTGATCCCCTGTGTTGTTGTGCAGAGGAATGTGCCCACCCATCTCCTCTGACGCCTGGGCCTTTGTGCTGGGCCGGAATGCCTTCCTGCCTTTCTCTGGTTGTGTTTTCCCCAGATCCTGTGGACTGAGCTGTTATCCCAGGGGGCTGCCTCCAGAAGGGCTGTGTGTGGCGTCCCAGCGGGAGGAGAGGGGCAGAGCCGCCGGCTCCAGACCAAGCTGTGATTTAATAAGCAGACACTTAGGGCCCTGATGCTGGGCCCAGAAGATTTGGGACAGCCCTCTCCGCTAATTGTCCATTGGCTGCCGCCGTCCTGCCGGCGTCTCCGGGCTCATTAGGAAAGGGAAGGAGGGGGGGTGATCTGGGAAGAGCCTCCTTGAGCTCCAACGGCTGCAGAGATTTTTAACCACACTAGACAGCACAGTTGCATTCACTCCTCCCAAGGAGGATCAAAACAAGGCTGGTCCCATCCTGGGAGTCACAAGCCAGGTGTGGCTTAGAAAGGACTCAGGATTTGAGTTCAAAGCCCAGCCCTATCACTGTTGAGCTGTGTGATTTGAGCAATTGACCAAACCTCTCTGTGCCTCAGTTTCCTCATCTCTAAAATGCAAATAATAATATGTAAATAAAAACCTTGCCTCTAAAATCAAATAATATAAAAGGCGAATAGCGCTAACAGGGTTGCTGTAGGGGTTAAGTTGCTATAGTCAGTGCCATATGCATTTGCTTCTACTATTGCTTGAAAGTGTCCTCAGACTGAAATAAGGCAGAACATGGAAAAGGGCTTGACCTGTGTCAAGGAGCTCAATAAAGGGGGTTATTTTTAGTTATAGTCATTTCTTTGGGGGTTGTTAGAAGATGTAGGAGAGCCTAGCTCCCCCAAAACCCACTTAGCTTCCTTCCCCTTGGCACCAAACAATATCACATTTCCCAGCCTCTTTTGCAATTAGGTAAGACCATGAGTGTGAATTCTGGCCAATGAACCTGGGCAGCCATGAGGTGTGCCACTTCCAAACCCAGCTGCCCTAACAAAAATGTCTTTCTCAGAAGCTCCAGGCTCTTTTCAAAATCCCCATTTGCCATCTGGACTGAGAAGATGCTAAGGAATAAAAGGAAGCAGAGCCCAGTATGGAAGGCACCTGAGGTCCTGAATGACTGTATGGAGCAGGGTCTTCCTCACCCCTGCTCTGCCAGCAATCTATTATGAAATGAGCAAGAAACAGACTTGTTTTGAGTTAAGCCATGGAAATTTTGAAGATTTTGTCGTGGTGGTGGTTTTAGCAACTAGTCTATCCTGAATAATAGAGAGGACAAAATTGCCCCAGACTGAGAGGAAGAACAAATTGTTAGTTTCTGTGGACAGCTATTGTCATATTCTAGGAAACCAGAAATCATGTCAGAAGACACTCAGCCCTATGGAGAGGCCCATGTAGTGAGCAACTGAGGTCTTCTGCCAACAGCCATGAGAGTAAGCTTGGAAACAGATACTTCAGCTTCAGTCAAGCCTTCAGATGAGATCACAGCCCTGGCCAACATCTTCACTGCAGGAGATCCTGCCAGATCCACCCAACTAATCCTTATCTGAAACCCTACCCCACTGTACAATAGTAGGTATTTGTTGCTTTAAGTTACTGAGTTTTGGGATAACATGTTATGCAGAAGTGGATAACTGATACACTGCATTATGGAGCAGGTTCCCACAGTGGTCAACTGGAAACTGAATCTTATGGGGAACTATGAAAGACTGCACTGAATATGCTTTAAAGTTATGCTCCCTGAGTGGGGAAGAAGCCGGGTATTTATTATCTAACACTTATCCGCTGTTGAAAAAGGACTGCCCCTCGGGTGTTGACTCCCAGTATTTCTACCCTGCCTGTCACTGAGACCAAGAGAAAGCCCTCAGGTAGAGAGTTTCAGGTGCTTGCAGTTGGCACCATAGACATGTTCTTGACAAGTGCCAAGAGAATATTGGTGAGGGATAGCAAGATCTGATACAGTAGCATATGTCCCAGATTTTTCAGATGTAATCAAATTCCCAAATTTCTTCTTTTTCCATAAAGGT
Organism: Cacajao melanocephalus; assembly: GCA_963573385.1. Taxonomy (NCBI): domain Eukaryota; kingdom Metazoa; phylum Chordata; class Mammalia; order Primates; family Pitheciidae; genus Cacajao; species Cacajao melanocephalus. The sequence goes on from CAUYLG010067527.1 coordinate 45,108, forward strand.
GAGGTGTATAAGTAAAGAGGCTTCTTTTATGTACCTTTTGAAGATGTCTCTTAAAAGTAAACTCACAAATCAGAAGAATCCAGGGCTGGGAAATGTGGAAGGTTTTTCATTTGCTGATTCTCTTAATAAACTTACTAATTAGTGCCATAAAAGCAGAATACAAAATAGCACCTTATTCTGACACTGAATGTACCACAGTACAATTAAGCAATGGGGCCTTGCAAAATGGCATTTTTATATTGCCTCATAAAATATCTAATATCGAACTTTGTAAATTACATCAATGCCTCTGAACAAACATTGAGTTCTTTTTAATAAATAAAATGTTCAAAATTATTTCCTGGAAGTGCATTTTAGACATTAATAACTGGCTTCAAATGAAATTCTGTTTCATAGCGATAAGCAAATGTAATTGCTGCAAACTAAAACAGTCTGTAAGGCTTACCTGCTCCAGAAAGGAAACAAAATATTGAGCTAATGTAGCCATCAAGATATATAACCTGCTACTCTTTGAATAAACCAAATTCCATCCCTAAACACAGAGAGCTCAGAAATTCAGACCCAAGGACATAAATATAAGGTATTTCCTGGAATTAGTTTCATATGTTTTATATATTGCAGTTATCAATTGATCTGACACAATATCTGAGCCAGTTTAAAAATTACATATTGTGCGTCAGAAAAATATACATTTTCATGACATCTGGTACCCTGTGTTATAAAAGCATATACTCATTTATTTTAAGTAAAAAAAAATCACTATTTCCACATCATTAAAAATAATAGTAATTTCAATAGTATAAACTCCATTCCATTCCTTACACCAGAGGTCAGTAAACTACAGCCTGAGGGGCCAAGTACAGTCCACCACTTCCTTTCATATGCCCACAATCTAAGATTGGTTTTATATTTTTAAATGGTGATGGTGGTGGGGGGAGTCAAAAGAAGAAGAATATTTTGTGATATGTAAAAATTATAGAAAATTCAAATTTGAGTGTCCATAGATAAAATTTGATTGGCACTCAGGCTTGTCCACTTACTTACATATCATCTATGGCTGATTTCACACTACAGTCACAAAGCTGAGTAGTTGTGACAAAGATCTTATGACCTGCAAAGCCTAAAACATTTACTGCCTGGTCCTTCACAGAAAAAGTTTGTTGACCTTTACTCCACACCACCCCTACCTATCCCCACTCTAAAGAGTTAAAAAGGGAAGCTGTTAGAAACTCAAAATACTTAAAAGGGTAAATAGCAGTACTGGTTTTATCCACCATTTATTACTACCTCAGGGTCTCCTTGAAACCTGCATTAGCCTAAGGAAGAAGACAGGAATGACCATGGGATAAACTATATCCATGGAAAACCCCAACCTGAGTTATTTACAGTCAGGCAAGCATAATGTGTCTTTTCTTTCTCCCCAGAGTTGAAGTGTCTGACTGAGCAAACTACATAAATTACTTAGGCTATCGACTTCTTGTAAGCCTCTGGAGACACAGATATAAACAAGCAGGAAGAACAAACATGGCATTAATAAGGAGGGTGGGGAACTTGTAAAATGCAAATCCTTTGGCCTTCATTACCTATTAGAATCAACTTTCTAAGCTTCATAGAGCTCGTTTGGTCCTAATTCACCTAAGATCACTTTTTAAAATAATTCTATTCAAATTTCTTTCACAAAACTTCATTTTTAATGTTACAAAATCTATTATAGTTTATTACTGAAAATATTCAAGGCAACACAAATAGATAAAAATTACACTTGTTCCCTAAGATAGAGTACTGCTAATATTTTTTGTCTTGTCTTCTAGGTACCTGAGATTGGGCAACTTATAAACAAGAGATGTTTATTGGACTCAAAGTTCTGGAGGCTGGAAAATCCCAAATCAAGGGGCACATCCAGTAGGGACTTCTTGCTGGATCATAACATGGTGGAAGACATCACATGGCAAAGAATTGTGTGCTTAAGAAAGAGAGAGAAAATGTGGACCAAATTACTATTTTGTCAGGAGCCCACTCACTTGGTAACTAACCCACTCCAGTGATAACAGTATTAATTCATTCACAGGAATGGAGCTCTTATGACCTAATCAGCTCTTAAAGTCCCTACCTCCCAAACCATTACATTGGCAATTAAATTTCAGCATGAGTTTTGGAGAAGACATTCAAACCATAGCAGTATCTTTTCATACATTCATGTGCTTTTTTAACATGGCATGGACATTCTATGTCAACTAATACTACAGCATTTCACAAATGCCTACCTAGGAACCCTTTAATTTATTTAATCATTCCCCTATTCAGACATTTTAGTTGTTCTTACTTTTTAATTATAAATAATGAATGAATGAACATCTTCAGAGCTAAATTGGCTCTTAGACACATCCATGAAGATTTTTTTAGGAAACATTTGAGAAACTAATATTGCTGTCTCTAAGTGGACATATACTGTAAAGACTTTTCACATATATTATAAAACTTCTTTTGGATAAATTTATTTCTTCCAACATTACAGGATGGTGGGTGTTTTGCACACACACATACAAACACACACACTTACTCAACACATTTTCTGAGGACCTACTTTATGCCAAGCATTTTCTAGGTAATAGGAATGTAAGTAAAGGAATGTAGCAAAGAACAAAACAGACAAAAGTCCCTGCCATCACAACGTTTATATTATGGTGGAAGAGACAGACAATAAATAAAGTATGTAGGATGTTAAATGTTAGTAAGTGCTAAAGAGAAAATACAGAGGACAAGAAAGAGGCTTATGACTTGTTAGGGTAGAAAAGGGGTGGGAATATTAAATAGGACCGTCAGAGAAGATCTCACTGAGAAGAGGATATTTGTGCAAAAACCGGGAGTAAGGACTCTATGAGAATATCTGATGAAAGAGCATTCCAGATGGAAAGAGCAGCAAGTGCAAAGTCCCCAAGGCAGGACCATGCCTGCAGGATTCAAGGGGCAACAAGAGTTCCCATGTGGCTGGAGCAGAGAGAGAGAGAAAAATGTAAGATGGGGTCAGAGAGGATGGCGGTCATAATAAAAACTAGGCTTATTACAGTGAGTGAGATGGGAATCATTGGAGGGTTTGGAGCAAAAATGACATGATTTTATATTTTAACAAAATAAATCTGGCCTCTGGGTTGAAAACAGAACTTAAGGGGAACACAGGTGTGGGCAGAAAGGTTAATTCAGAGGCTTCTGGAATAATCCAAGGGGAAAATGGCATGATTTTCGCAGGTGATAGCAGTGGAAGAAGTCAGTGGTATATTCTGAAGACACATCACCTACAGATGCATAGATATGGATGGATGGATGAATGATGGATGAATAAATGGGTGCTGGATGGAAAATGGATGAATAGGATAGGATAGCATACTGTAATATATAACACATAAGTGAATATATCAACATTTGATGGAGGGCCAATTAGATTCTTCAGTTAGCCTAGAAAAGGTAGAAATAGCACATTCCTTTCCTCGGGAAATTTAGGGTAAGTCATTCTAGAGTGACTCCTCCAACAATCCTGGAGGTAGATGTTATCGTGCCCAATTTACAGAGGAGGAAACTGAGATTCAGAGAAGTTGCCACTCACCCAATGTTAAACAGCTAGTAAGTGGCAATACCAGTATTCCAAAATTGTATGTCATTCCAGATCTTCGGGGCAAATACTATAACCTGAGAATTGGGAAGCATGTCCTTCCACCCCAAAGAAAAATACAGGGCAAAAGAAAGAAACATTTACAGAAGAGAAGAACTAAAAACGTTCTTGCAAAAGTAGGCAGTTTGTTTTTAAGTACAGGAGATGGAAATGGGGGAAAGCAGCTCATAAAAAGAGTCAGCTAAGAGAGATGAATAAAGATCTTTCCGTCTAAGATGACCTGATATGAGTAGAGACCGCATCCGTAGGCGTCATGTTCTTTCTCCAAGGCTGCAGTTATTTATCTGCTTGAGCTCTTGTTTTTTCCCTTGCTTTAAAGTGAAATGCGCAAACACTCCCACTTCAAAGGGAAAAATCCTCATAAATGTCATTTTACTGCCTGCCTAGAAGAATAGCATCAATAGATCCTAAAAGCGGAGTGGGTGCAGGGACCCCAGACATGTCTGTTACTAAGAAGGAAAGTGGCCACTGGCTGCTGCTATAGCAGAGAAGCCAACCTTGAATGAACTCAGCTGAGTGCATGCCTATAGCAGCTAAGACCACGGCTAAGAAAGACCATGACCTTGCCTTAGTTCAAATTCAAAATATGTCTCCTTTTAGTCAGAAAAGTGCCTCAACAACTCTGGGCCTTGGTTTCTTCATCTGTAAAGTGGAGTAATTTCAAAGTCCTTTTTAGGGCTTTAAAAAGTTAAATGTGATATACCTAGCACAGTGCCCGGCAAGTAAGTTTTTAGCAGGTGTTAGCAGTTGTCTTTGGGTATCTCTCGTATGGCTAGATCTGGTTCTGATTGTTATGCCACTGCTTGTGGCATAAAGTGAGTGTTGTCTTCTCATCTGTGTGGGCATTCCAGATGTGAATTATCAGCTGAGATGCAGGTCCCCAGGTAAGAAATAGAAACTGGGAAAGCAGGCTGTAGAAAGTGGGCCAACACTACTGCCTAGAGAGCCAAGAGTTATTCCTCCTCCCTTTTTCCTGGCTACCGTCCACTGTACAGGTTAGAAAGCTGAAGACCTACGTGGTCAGCCTCCCTTGCAGCTATGGGAGTAGTCCTGTTCAGGGAACAGAAATGAATGCCCACAAGGGAGAACTTTGCAAGCATTATAATTTGGTAGAAAGAGATAGCCTCAATGTGGCCCTTCCCATTTTCCCTTTTCTTCTTTCCCCTCTGGTACTACAGGAAGTAGCTATCTTATAGCCATGACGAATAGCCCAAGAGGATTCCAGGAGCTCCCAAGAAAATACTATTGGCTTACTAAGCCAATGCCAGCGGTCTACTGCATATTCACAAGGACTTCTGATATGTGGGTGATTTAAGCCACTGTCATTAGCTCTTCTATGATTTGCAGTCATTTGCATTTTTAGCTAGTACAAACACAAGAGGGAAAAGTCCTTCCTTGCCTTAGGCCCACTTCCCTGGAACCTCAACTTCAAGCAGCCTAGATGTCATCAGGAGTACCTCCAGCTTGTGGAAAAATGTTGGCTTCTGCGTTATCAATAGCCAGGAAATGGGCAGAAAGACACCCTAAAGACGCTTCAAGCCAAAGAGGAATGTAACTTAGCTAGTGGGACAAACCATCTATCTCCTTTCCGTGTCCTCTCAGTTTATTTCCTTTGTGCCATCCCAGAGCTTTTAGAGAGATGCTATTTGCGTCTTGTCCTGGCCTCAGATTTGCTACAGGGAATTAGAAGGAGGGCTGCAAGTCTGCCTAGGTTAGATTATTGAATGGAGAATGAGGATTTGCCAAGGGAAATTGCTTTCCTTGGGGAAAGAAAATCAGATCTTCAACATTTTCTCCCTTCTTTCACACTGTGGAGTGAGACTAATTTTCTTCAGAGCCCGGCAATTTCCTAACTGTGACAGCAGAGTTTTCCAAACAATTTCCTTCCTTAAGGTCTCAGCTTAAAAAAGAAGTTCACAGATAATTGACACCTCAACCCCATTTACATTGCTTGTTCAATCTAGTTCATTTTCCCCAAAAACTAAAGCACATGTCTATATCAGATTGAGTTTCTTAATGCTTATCCTACAGAGAAAATACATTCTGCCATCACAGTCCTTAACCATTTATTCATGCATGTGTGGGGCTGATTGAATGATGAACTGATTGATTCTATTAACAGTTGTTGAGCACCTACTGTGCCAAATTCTACATGGAATGGAATTTTAAGTATGACAAGTGGCACATGCCTGCCTTAGTATGGAAACAAATTCAGGTTTTCATCCATTTCCTATGATGAACCTTCTTCAAAATTCATCTAGGGAAACTTCCTCCCAACCTCTGCCTTCCATGATTTATCACCTGGTTGATATTTTTATTGGTTTTGCTCCAAGAGAGCCTGGTTGCAGTTGTTCAAACAGTTTTGCTAAGTCACCCTGCAAATGAATTTTTAAAAATATCTTGGCAAGTGTACAACTTTCACTGGAGAATTCTGCATGACTTTATTGTGTTTTTACATAGAGTAGGAGTATATAGACTGGAATATATCACAAAACCTTTATAGTAGTTTTGGAAGATGAGGGACAAATTGCTTTGCTTAGGACATATAACCACACTACCACCTGGTGGTAATGTTGTACCTGAAGCCCTTGAATAAAGGTGGCTCTGAGCCTAAATTTTTGGGTGAAATTTATGAATTAGAGAGAGATTTTTCATGCATGAAGCTAAAAGGGCCAAGTGTCCATGTAAAACCATATCTCAGAGATCTGATGAAAATTCAGATCAGTATTCTCCAATTGCCATCTTTAACTGCCATATCATAACTGTTCTCAGTTGCAAAGTGCTTTTCATATGCCTCACTTGAGACAGCATTTCTGTTGCTTCCATTTCACAGCTAAGAAAACTGAGGCTTAAAAAGATCATGGAACTGCCCAGGGTGTACAGTTAGCAGAGTAGGGAAGCTGGGACTCAAACCCACATTTTCTGATGCTGAAACACACATTATGCCTTTAAGAAGGGTATCATTATACATCTGGGTGCTGTTGAAAATCAACTCGTGGGTCAATGTCATAACAGAGCACAATGGCATCAAGGCAAATAAATAGAATAAAGAAAAAAAAAAGGTAAGGTGTCTGTATCTGTGTGCCTGTTATACACAGGACAGATGGCCCTGTCTTAGGTTAGGTCAGATGCCCTAGAAGCAAAGCCTAGAACAAGGATTAGGTGCCAGTGATTTATAGAGACTGCCCTTCAGAGAAACCTGTATCAGTATGGAAGAAACAAGATAGAAAAGAAGTAGCAGCCAGGCAACGATATGGTTTCAGGTGAAATCTAGCCTCATCCTGATCCCACTGCAAGCCCTGGGGTGTTAATTGCACTGCACACCTTGAGACAAGGAGACTTGACTTTTGTACCCCAGTGTAAGCCCATCACTGACTATGGGCTGCCATGGAAGGGTATGTAAAACTCTCCGTTTTCTGCAGGCAAAGTGGCTCCAGTCACTCCAGAGCAATTCTCTGAAGAAGGATTGGAAGTATGAGCAGTTAGCAGCACATCACAAAGCAACTGGGAGATGGGAAGACTCAGTTGGCAAAGAGGATCCCAGGGGATCTGGTGAAGCACCAAAAGCATCCAAACAGATCCCAAAATCTGCAAGAGGGAGAAACAATGAGATGACTGTCAGTGTAGCCTAATTTCTCCAGGGAAGAGTACCCACACCACCAGGAAAGAAGGCCCCTTCCCTGATTCTAAGCACTGACCAATTCACACAATCTTTCCTGATAAGGTCAGAGAGAATATGATGTTTCAGTTGGGAATGGAATTGAAGAAAATTATTCAGGTGGGTTCATAAGTAAAGTTGGGATAGGAATACAAATTAGAAATAATCACATGTCCAATTCTAGAAAAATGACTAGGTGAATTACGACACAGCCACGCGACACCTTCATTAAAAATGAAGATTGTACTAAGAATTGGTGATCTTCCCCTCTCATCTGGCTTGTTTCCATCTGAACTCCTGGCTTTTATCCATGTCTTCCACAGCCTATGTATTATTCGGGGTTCTCCAGAAGGACAGAACTAATAGGACATATGTATATATGAGAAGGAGTTTATTAGAGAGAATTGGCTCACAGGATCACAAGGCAAAGTCCCATGATAGGCTGTCTGCAAGCTGGGGAAGACAGAAGCCAGTAGTAGCTCAGTCTGAGTGCAAAAGCCTCAAAAGTAGGAAAGTCTACAGTGCAGACTTTAGTCTGTGGCCAAAGGCCCGAGGACCCCCTGGAAAATCACTGATGTAAATCCAAGAGTCCAGAGGCTGAAGAACCCGGAGTCTGATGTCCAAGGGCAGGAGGAGCAGAAGGGAGCATCCAGCTTGAGAGAAAGGGGAAAGCAGAAGACTTAGCCAGCAAGGTCATCCCATCTTCTTTTGCCTACTTTGTTCCAGCCGATTGGATGGTGCTCACCCACATTGAGGGTGGGTCTTCCTCGCCAAGTCCACTGACTTGAATGTCAATTTCCTCTGACAGCACCCTCACAGACATACCTAGAAACAATACTTTTACCACCTATCTAGGCATCCTTCAATCCAATCAAGTTGACACCTAATATTAACCATCACAGCCTATAATAAATGCAAGAGCTAGAGTTTGGTTTTAAAATCACAAATCAATTCACATGATGGTTATGCTTTCAAAACTTTCCAACAGCTTCTTATCATACTCTTAATGAAAGTCACAGTCGGCCAGGTGTGGTGGCTCATGCCTATAATCCCAGCACTTTGGGAGGCCAAGGCAGGCAGATCACAAGGTCAAGAGATCGAGACCATCCTGGCCAACATGGTGAAACCCCATCTATACTAAAAGTACAAAAATTTGCCAGACGTGGTGGCAGGCACCTGTAACCCCAGCTACTGGGGAGGCTGAGGCAGGAAAATCACTTGAACATGGGAGGCAGAGGTTGCAGTGAGCCAAGATTGCACCACTGCACTCTAGCCTGGTGACAGAGTGAGACTCTGTCTCAAAAAAAAGAAAAAAAAAAAGAAAGTCATAGTCCTTACCCTAGCTTGCAGGGTCTTATGAGCCCTCAAAAATCTGCTCTCTGCTATTTTTCTGACACTAACTCCTACCGTTCTCCCCATCCCCAGTCACTCCCTTCCAGTCACTGACCTGCATGAGGTCCCTCAAATGCACTCACACACACTCACCCCAGGGCCTTTGCACAGTGGCTCCCTCTGCCTGGATGGTCTTTTTGCTCACTCCCTCAGCAACTTCAGTTCTAGGCCCGGATGCCATTTTCTCATTAAGGCTTCTACAACTACCCTGTTTAGAATTTAAACACACACACACACACACACACACACACACACACGCACACACACACACTTGCTTCCTTTCCTGCTTTATTTTTCTTTATCATATCTAGTATTATCATTTCATACCTATATATTTTATGTATTTGTTTTGCATACTATTTCTCTGAACTAGAACGTGAGATCTGAGAAGGCAGGTATTTTGATTCATGCCATTCACTGCTATGTCCCCAGAATCTAGGATAATGACACAGTAGGTGCCCCAAAAGTTTATGCTGATTGAATTAAGAAATAAATGACTAATGAGACGCTGCACTTGCCTAATGGAAAAAATACACTTGTTATGAAAGCAGAATGCACAACTATATACACTCAGAATGAGTTTAATTACACAAAATAAATATACGTCTTGCATAAGGAAGAGACTGGAAGGAAATTCAGCATCATGCGGACAGTGGTTACATTTAGTGGCGGTAGTATTAATAATTATATTATTCCCAGTACTTTTCTGCAGGGGCCAATTTTCTACTGTGGCCATGTGTAATATATTTTAGCTGAGGGGAAATGATTGGTTTTGTCTTGTTTAAAAAAAATAAAAGTTGAAACATGAGCTTTGATGGATTAATCAGTTTAATGATCATTTCCACAGCACAAAAGACAGGCAACATATTACATGCCTGCTGCGCATGTCATCTGTGGTGAGACGTGAAGGAAGATACAGTCTTATGTTATCCTGTGTTTAGCCCCAGTGCCTGGCTTGTCCCACATGCTCATTAGAAGTTTAAGAATGGAAAGAAGAGTGGAAAGGAAAGAGAAAGAAAGAGAGGAATAAGGAAAAGAGGGAGAAGAAGTGAGAGAGGGAGGGAAGAAAGGAGATGAGGGGAGGCGAAGGAAAGAGGAGGGGAGAAAAGGGCTTTGGAGAACAGGGTCAAATCTGTCTGCAATTTAATAGGTGTGTGTGTGAATTTGGGCAGGGGCTGTCTCCTCTCTTGTGGCCTATGTTTCATCTTTCAGATGGGGTGAATAATGCCTATCTCATCAGTGCATTATGTGGACTAAGAGACATTAAAAGGCATGCTGATGTGAACATATTCTGATGTGCTGATGATCCCTGAGGGGAGGGGAGGGAGAGGAGGGAAAGGGGAAGGGGAAGGAGAAGGGGAAGGGGAGGGGAGGGGAGGGGAGGGAGAGGAGGGAAAGGGGAAGGGGAAGGGAGGGGAGAGGAGGGGAGGCAAGGGAGAAGGGGAGGGGAAGGGGAAGGAGAATGGAAAGGAGAAGAGGAAGGAAAAGGGGAAGGGGAGGGGAGGGGAGGGAGAAGGGGAGGGGAAGGGGAAGGGGAGAGGAGGGGAGGGAAGGGAGAAGGGGAGGGGAAGTAAAAAGGAAGGAAAACGGGAAGGGGAGGGAAGGGGAGGGGAGGGAGGAAAGAATATTCGAGAGGAAGGGAGGAGGGAATAAATCTGTATATCAAAATCTCATTCTCTATCATGATGGAGTATGAAGGCTTCTGCCCCAGTTCCTGGCTGGGGTGGGGCCACCTAGAGAGGCCAATTCTTAGGCTGGGGCAATCATCTGTTGAGCATACACTATGTGTCAGACCCCAGATTACTTGGGGTCCAGCCTGGCACAAGTGCCTTCAACTCTTTGAGCTCCACCGCACGATGGGATGTTAGCATCAGCACCCCTTTTAATGTCTCTTAGGCCACATAATGAACTAATGAGATAGGCATTATTCACCTCAACTTAATGAAACACTGAGGCCGCAAGAGAGGAGACAGCCCCTGCCCAAAGTCACACACGTACCTATTAAATAGCAGAGACAGATTTGACCCTGTTCTCCAAAGCCTTTTATTTTTCCTAACTACGCATGCTTCCTTGGAAAGGGCATTTGAGTGTGAAAGCAGATCTGGAAAGAGGGGAGTCTCTAAGGCTAAGAAGCAAACGTGCTGGACCTCAGGCCATTTAGGGGTGGTTCTCTGTGCTCTGATGGTGAGCAGACGTATTCGCATCTCCAGACGCCCCCGGGAATGAAATCTTCTATGTTCTAGAGACTGCAGTTCACCCGAGGTCAGGGTAATTGTGGATGATTAACGGTTGTCTCTTCGTGAAAGACCCACACAAACACTCCAAACCAACTTAGTTGTAATTTCATACTTCTCCCAGTCCATTTAGAAGAACAGGGCTTTATTTCCTGCATGCATAGCCATGAAATCAGAATCTTCAGCTCAGGAAAAGAACTTTTAAACCTCTGATTCACAGACTGTGTTTTGCCAAGGCCAAGGCCAGACAGCAAGGAATGTGTCTGGCCCTTTAGGTGAGAAGGAAGGAAAAGAGAGGTTATAATACAAAGAGGGGGTACTTGTCCATTGCTCACTGTGCACAAAGCATCATTCCATGTTTGTCAGATGAGTTAACTCCTTCAGTCCTCAAATCCAATCTGCGATTATCTCTATTTTACAGATAAGGAAACGGAGGCACAAAAAGGATAAGTAGTTTAGGTCATGTGGCTACATAGTCGAGAAGCCATGATTTGAACCTTGATCATCTGGTTCCAGAACCAGGTGTTAAGGAAGCCCCATCCAGCTTCATGTTTTAGATAGGCTCCAAACCTTCACCGTAGTCATCAGTCAAATCAACTTGATTGACAACTGAGTGTAAAATGGTTCCTTTACAAGCAATGACACCATGCCCATCAAAACTAGAGTTATCACCCTTCTGATGGCTCATGTCATATCACTCACCTGTTCCCAGCTCAAGACCCATCCAAACTGCTCCCTTGGTCTCAGCCACGCCCACTGACCTTCTGTTTCCCCATGGGCATGATGCTTTTGCATCTCTCCACTCCTTTGACCCTGCTATGCCCCCTGCCTGGAATGCCGGTCTTGTCCAACCTTTGCCCACTTCGCCAAATCCTGCTCACCTTCCTTGACTCCGGTTGAGCATCTCCCCCAGTAAATAGCTGATGAATGGATGAAGCAAAACATTAAGTCCATGTTCACTAACTGACATCCCACATCCAGATGTGTCCCTCAACAGGGTTTTGTTTGGCCGCATGGTGCTTTTAACAATTTGAATTAGTTGCCTATAAGTTTTAAAGTAAGGGGTATCACCTTAAACAATTTTTGGAGTTCTGTATGTTCTTGAAAAGCCAGACGATCTGGTGACTGGACCTAAAACCTTGCATAGCCACCATTGGCCGGAGCTGCTGGGCAGTGGCTCTCCCCTTTGGTGGATGGGACATGGACTCTCCAGATCACCAGCGCCCTCTCCTCCCCCATCGCTGCTCACTTCATTCATCTATCACCCTGTGTTAGTCAGGGCTCTCTAGATGGACAGAACTAATAGAATAGATATAAAGAGGAGTTTATTAAGGAATACTGACTCCTATGATTGCAAGGTAAGATCCTGCAATAGGCCATCTGCAAGCTGAGGATCGAGGAAGCTAGTCCAAGTCTCAAAGCTGAAAAACTTGGAGTCCGATGTTGGAGGGCAGGAAGCATCCACCATGGGAGAAGGATGCAGGCCAGAAGACTAAACCAGTCTAGTCTTTCCATGTTCTTCTGCCTGCTTTTTATTCAGGCTGCGCTGGCAGCTGATAAGACGGTGCCCACCCAGATTGAGGGTGGGTCTGCCTTTCCCAGTCCACTGACTAAAATGTTAGTCTCCTTTGACAACACCCTCACAGACACACCCAGGAACAATACTTTGGATTCTTCAATCCAATCAAGTTGACACTCAATATTAACCATCACACACCCCCATCTAGCCTGTGTAGGTCTTGGAGTTTTTCAGACTTGCTCTATAGGACAGTCTGCAAAATAGAAGTTTGGAAGCAGAGAAAGGGCAGAATTGCCCCTTTTCACTGTGGTACCTGCCTGGCCTTGCCCACCGCAGGATGTATTATATAACAAGTCAGACCACTGGCTCCAGAAAAGTGTGATAGGAAAACCACATCTCATTCATTCATTTATTTCACAAATATTTTTTGTAGGACTCACGACGTGCAAGGAATTCTGTCTAATTGGCATACATTTCTGGGAAGCTGCCAGAAGGCAGTCACCTCTAACCCTCTAACTTTTTATCTTTTTTCTTGAAACCTTTAAAATGCAGCTTTGCCATGCTGTATCCAAGTTACTAAGGCTCAGAAATTTCATCTTGTAAATGGACCATTAAAGACCCCCTCCCTGCCTCCTCTTGGCGACTCCTTTCGCAGTTGATGTGGCTCTTTGACTGTGTCTTTCAGATGCTCTGGGTCTCAGCTAATCTACAGCTCGCTTTCATGTGTGCTTAGAGATGATGAGGGGAAGAGGCCCAGGACTGTGCTTCCTAGTCAGGCTCATTACAGTGTCCTCAGCCTGTGCAGAAGATGTGGATCCCTTACCCCAAACCCAGCCTGGCAACTTTTATTGAAGCTTAGGCTTTAACTGGGGATTTTAAAGAGCTGGGGGTTTTATGGGAGACAGCTGGAATGCCAATCCCTATAGGTAGCCACAGCCAGAGCCTCCAAAAAGGAAACAGTGGGTTTCCATGCAGACCAGTTCAGCCTCTTCATGCTCAGGGGAGGAAGGAAGGAGGGGACTGCCAGCTGCTCTCTGATCTTTGAAACTGAGCCTGTCAGCTTCACAAGGGAGCAGTAGAGAATTCAGTCAACCTGAGAGTCCCTGTTCTCTCCACCTGGGATACCTCACCCAGCCCCAACCTCCACTGTCCTGAGGGCAATAGCCCCCCACCCTTGCCTGTCTGTTCTTACTAGCGGGTAAGGCTGTTCATGAACAAGGACACCACACAGCAGGAATGTGGCATTTCTTACAGTAGAATCACAGTGTATTTTCCTGATTCTTCTCTGGCTGGTGATTCTAGAAACTCAGACCTCAGGTGGTTGCCATGGCAACCACACTCCGATTTTTTTTTTTTTTTAAACTGTGTTCTATATCCAAGAGAATGAGGGTACATTTGGAGAAGGGGTGGGGCTGGTGGAAGAAGCTCCCTCAGGTTTCCCTTCCTGCTTCTGGCCTTTTATTTCAAGCTGAGACCACAGCCATGTGAGAGGACCAGGGAGTAATTCCTGGAGGGGATTTGGCAGGACGCAATCAGAGGACCACTTGGGGGTTTCCCAGGCTTCCCCTCTCCATTTCCTTCCTAATCGTGACATCATGAACGCCCTAACAAGTTAGGCCTGTGGGAGGTTCCAATTCCTGCCTGCCCTCTCACTTCCCCTGCCACCTCTCCCAGCTACAGAAACTGACCCAGACCTGCAGAGACACAGAAAGACAGAAGGACATCTAGTCTGGGGACCTAGGGCCTCGGCTCTGCCACGCGATGGCTGTGTTACCCTAGGAAATGCACTTTGCTTCTCTGGGCCTCAGTTTTCCCATCTGTAAAGTGGAGTAGGTGATCCAGGAAAGAAAAAAAAAAAAAGACAATTCAGTTTTCTCTCAGCTGCCATTTCCCAGCTATTGGTAGAGACTGCCTGAAGCACTCCGTCAAGAAGTCAGTTAACAAATATCAGAGTTCTACTTTGCCATTCTTATAAAACACATCCACAGCTTCTAACCTGCAGGCTGTGGTTCTGGCTTCTTTGGGGTAGGAGACAAAAGTCACTGCAAAGCTGTCTAAAGGAAGAATCCTTCCAAATTATCAAGATTGTTTTCCTCCTAACCTCTTAAGTTTTCTCATCCACATCTAGTTCAACTGCAAGTGCTTTTAGCAACTCAAATCCAATTCGCTGTTCTAAAGCATGCAATTTCATTTTTATGAACGCTATTCTTTTTTCTACACACTAATTGGCTGATATGAAATTTTATTAAATTGCATAATTACAATAACATAAAGGGACAGATTCAGCTTATGTGGGGTCTGAAGCTTATACAATTTGGAAGCTCTTTCAGAGGAAAAGAAAAGAAATTACAAACATAAAATTACCTACCAAACATAGATGCTTATTTAGAATGAGAACATGTCACAATGTGAATCACAAGTTTCTACTTTTTAAAAAATGAAAATACTACAAATATCACAAAATCCAGAGAAGGTGATCGTAATATTTGTATTAGTTAACTACCTCTCATATCACTAAAATATTTTTTATCCTAAAACTTCTGGCTACAAACTCTTAATAATTTCTTCTTTATATAATAATTTTGAAATAATGTTTTCTAGAGAAGGACTAAATAGTATTTTCTTGAGCATAATTAAAAAGCATTTATATTTGAAATACATAAGATATACAACTTCATGTACAGAAATAATCACCATTGATAGCACTGCTTCATGGTATGTCCAGGATCCACAGAAATGAATAAATTCTATTTTACATGATTCCTACTCAATAAAAAGGGAGCATAGGGTATGCACACTTGAAAGCTGTACTTACAACAAAATTCCTGCTATAAAGGAACTTCTATTTTGACAAGTTGTCATTCCAATGGAATCCTCTTATGGTTTTATGGGTTTGATGACTGAACTTTCTGATTATGTACAGTTTAGAGTTTCTCTTCCACTACCCACATACCTCTGGTACCAGGCAACACAGAACATACTCATATTGTGACATGTTCTTTGACTCTGCACTTGAATGTCACAACGTCAGTAAGTAGACATAGTGAGAGTAGGAAGAGTTCTGGAAGCCATTCCTACATTGGGATGGCTAGAAACAACTGCATGCAAAAATGACTTTGATTCACACAAATATATCTCATGAAAGCCAGTCTAAATATATTCCTAAATCAGCTTTATTTTAACAGTCATTCTAGTGGCCCCTGACATTTGGGAGGAATGAAAAGATACTTGTTTTAACCAATACAATTTAAATACTTTATTTTTAAAAATGTTGAAAAACATCAGGAGACATATCTAATAAAGGACTTTATCCAAAATATGTGAAGAACTCTTAAAACTCAACAACAAGAAAATGAACAACCTGATTAAAAAACAGGGAAAAGACCTGAAGAGACACCTTGCCAAAGAAGTTATACAGATGGCAAATGAGCATATGAAAAGATATTTTACATCCTAGGTCATTAGGGAACTGCAAAGGAAACAACAATGGGATACTACTGAAAACCTACTAGAATGGCCAAAATCCAAAACATTGACAACACTAAGTGCTGACGAGGATGTGGAGCAACAAGAACTCACATTCATTGCTGGTGAGAATGCAAAACGGTTTAGCTGGGCGTGGTGGCGTGTGCCTATAATCTCAGCTACTTAGGAGGCTGAGGCAGGAGAATCACTTGAACCCAGCAGGCAGAGGTTGTGGTAAGCCAAGATCACGTCACTGCACTCCAGCTGGGCCACAGAGCAAGACTCTGTCTCAAAAAGGAAAAAATAAAAGCTGAACATATTCTTGCCATACAATCCAGAAATCATGCTCCTTGATATTTACCCTAATGAACTGACAACTTATATCCACACAAAAGCCTGGACACGGATGTGTAGGCAGCTTTATTCATAACTGCCCAGACTTGGATGCAACCACTTACCTTCAGTATATAAGTGGACAAACTATAGTATTTCCAGACAATGGCATATTATTTAGCCCTGAAAGAAATGAGTTATGCAGCCATGAAAAGTCATGGTGGAAAGTTCAATGCATATTACTATATGAAATAAGTCACTCTGCAAAGGCTATGTACTGCATGAATCCAACTGTATGACACTCTGAACAAAGCAAAACTATGGAAACAGTTAAAGGTCCGTAGTCTCTAGTGGTTAAGAGAGAGAGAGGAACGAACAGGCAGAGCACAGGAAATTTTTTTAGGGTAGAGAAACTATTCTGTATGATACTACAATGGTAGACACATGTCATTATACGTCTGTGCAAACCTATAGAATGGCAACAGCAAGAGTGACACCCTAATGTAAACTATGGACTCAGGTGATGATGTGTCAATGTATGTCCCTCAATTGTAACAAATGTGAGGAGCATGTTGTTGATAAAGGGAGTCTATGCAAGTGTAGGGACAGGGTTGTGGGAGATCTGTATCTTCCTATCAATTTTTCTGGGAACCTAAAACTACTCTAAGAATAAAGTTTATTAATTAAAACAATTTTTTTTAATACCATGACCTCATGAACATATTGTTGGGCTCCTCCCAGGGCCCTGGGAGGGTTCTGTGCGTGTGAGGTCCGGAGCTTAAATGTCATTTGGTTGTTTTTTGAGAACGAGTATAATTGAGTCAAACAGGTCTGGGAACCAAGAAGATTGATATTTGGTAAATATGCACCTCAAGATGAAAGAGAACCTACATACTTCTCTTTCATCTTGAGGCACATATTTACCAAAGAGTGCAACAAGCTTTGCACAGCAGTTAGTCTGCTTGCAGAGGGGATAGAGAAGACCAACTCTTCATTGAGCAGAAGGTGGTAAAGAGAGTTTCTACTGTAATTGCCAATATTTGTTGAGCTTCTACTACATATCAGACAGTGTGCTAAGTGTTTTACAGAAAAACTTCATGATAGCCATATTCTTATTTCCAATTTAGAGATTTAAAAAATGAAAAATGAAATGAGTTACTAGAAGTCTTACAGATGCAATGAAGCTGATATCTAAATGAAGGTGTGCCTGGCTCCAGGGAGTCACACTGCCTTAACCCAGGGCTTCAGGCAATACATTTAACCATCTATCTTTTTGATATTATGGTGCAATAGTATAATAGCACCAGCCTTGATGTCCTCCCTGAGGTTGTGCATGTCAAAATTAAAATGAGATCATGGAACAACAGCACTTTTCAACTGTGAGATGCTGCATGTGATTTTCAGGATCCAGGGAGAATAGAGAAATCACTAAAGGTCTTTTGAACAGAATGAGTTTAATACAAGGAATGGACTACCTTAATCATGGAAGGGCTGAGAAGCCAACAGGAAAGGCTGAAGCAAACCCAAGAACGGCAAGAATCAGGATTCCCCTTGGGCTGGAGGGACAACAAGAGAAGGTGATTTTGCCAGAGTCAGAAGCTGGGGTATCCAGTAGGTGCTACAGCCCTGGCAGGGGCTGCCCACACAGTTGAGATAATGGAAGGAAGGGCTATCCGAAAGGAGATAAACACAGGGAGAAAAGACAGCAGCTGCTGGTACTGCCTGAGAAGCAGAGAGAGGGGTAGAAATGCCCTGGTTTCTCCCTTTCCCCACCCTCCAGTATTTCTCCATCGGCCAACCCTTTACAGGAGCCTGGGAAACATAGATCCCTATGATGAACAACAGAGCACAGCATAGAAAGTACAGGAAGTGGATTGAAAGCAAACTTGCTATTAACCATACCGCACATACACAAGATATTATTACTATCAGAGAGAGCTACAGGCTCCTGATTGACAGAGGAGGGAGGCTAGACATGGGATTCTAAAATAACACTGCATTTCTCTCTTCCCACATGCCTAGAACAAATAGGTAAAAATAAAGTGAAAAAACTCAACCAGAGGTTTCTACATTTCTGAATAAAATCCTGACTGTACAAAACAGTCGGGGTGGAAGAGTTGCTAAGAAAAAGGGGGATGGGCAGATTCTATATTTTATTCTGCCTGCAAGCTGCAAAAAGATAGCAGTCCAAGGGCAGGGTTTATTTCCATCACAAAAATAGAGGGAGGCCTAGGGACTGATGGAAGTGACCTGCCCCTCATCAGGGGCCTCTGGTGAGGAGTCGCATAGGAGCTCAACCCCAGAGACCAAGAATGACAGCGTCCCTCAGGCACCCTTGATCCATCAGAAACTGACAGCCCTCCTGTCCAGCAGTGAGCTGGCCAGCAGCTGCTGCGGCTGCATCCTGCTGGAGGGTGTTGATGAGAGGGAGAAAACAGCCCCAGCCAGAAGCCACCCATCCCACTTCTCTCTTCATTGATGCCCTCCCCTGGATTCTGTCTTGAGAGGCAAATGCAGTTCCAGAAAAGCACTCTTGGCCTCATGATTTCTGAGCATCATTTCTCCATCAGACCTGGTATTTGCAGATGGCTCCTAAGTCCAGGACTGTCTATCCCTGCTTGCTGTTGGAGCCCCCAGCACCTTACAGTTTAAGGCATAGGCCACGTCCAGCTCCTTTGGGATATGAGTTCTCACTCCCCTCCCTTAGGACTGGAACACTCCTACAACTCCTTTTTGTCAGGGTAGCCCTGCCTCACCTCTCAGATCTCAGTAAATGTCACTTCCTCGGGTGACTCCCCTCTGACCACCCTTCTAACAAAAGTGATGTATGCTTCATAGCATTCTGTAGTTGCCTTACTATTACACTCTATTTTTACTACTCATGCAATTACTTAAACCAGAGGTTGGCAAGCTACAACCAGCAGGCCAATCCAATCTATTGCCAGTTTGTGCAAATAAAGTTTTATTGGAACACAAGCATGTTCGTTTATTTACATATTGTCTATGACTGCTTCAATACTACAATGATGGAGTTAAGTAGTTGCAACGAAGACCTCATGGCTGCAGGGCCTAAAGTATTTACTATCTGACCCTTTAAGCAAAGCTTTGCTAACCCCCAACTGCAGTTATAAAAAGTTTCTTGACCATCCATCCCTGTGAGCAAAATATTTTTATTACTCTCCCTCCTAAAACAATATGTGGATATGTATTTTAATTATATTTTAAATTATATGTATTTTAATTGTATGTTTAAATTATATACATGCACTACTTAGTAATACTCCTCATACAGTATGAAACACAATAGTAGAAAATGTTTAAGATTGAATTAAATATATATATGGAAGTGCTGATATTTTCTCCCTAAGCTTAAGCATCATTGGTCCAAGATGGTACCTAAAGCATAAGGGGGCCTTAAAAATGTTTAGTAGCTTAATAAAAGCCCTCTCTGAGGCTGCAGATCTTCCCAAACTGAATGAGTAACTCTCTTGTGCCTTTGCAAGCCCTATAGATTAAATTAGAGCCATCAAACATAGGAATCCTCTGAAGACTGAGATGTCTCGTTGGGTTTCCCAAGTGTCCACTGCCCTGTGAGCTCCGTGAAGGCAGAGATTTTTTTGTCTCTTGTGTCCACTGTCATAAACCCAACATGTAGACAGTGCCTAGAACATAGTGAGAATCTAATAAATACATGCTGTCAGAAGGAATGAATGAAAAAGCATACCTCCCACACCAGAAAATAACTGATATTTTCTCCCATTTCTACCTTCTTCCTGAAAGACTCTCAGGTAAACAGGCACTTTGTTTTTGCATTGTGAATCTTTTTTTTTTTTTTTTTTAAGGTAGGGCTGGGAATGGTAGCCTGTAATCCTAGCACTTTGGGAGGCCAAGGTGGACGGATCACTTGAGGTTGGGAATTTGAGACAAGCCTGGCCTGGTCAACACGGTGAAACCCTGCCTCCACTAAAAATATAAAAATTAGCTGGGCATGGTGGCACATGCCTGTAGTCCCAGCTACTCAGGAGGCTGAGGCAGGAGGATCACTAACCCAGGAGGCAAAGGTTGCAGTGAACTGAGATCATGCCACTGCACTCCAGCCTTTTTTTTTTCCAGAAAGAAAGAAAGAATTAAAGACTGTATATATCCCCCTCACCATGTCTTTTTTCCTTTTTATTTGTTTTTAATAATTTCAACTTTTATTTTAGATTCAGGGGTACATGTGCAGGTTTGTTACATGGGTATATCGCATGATGCTGAGGTTTAGGATACAAATGATCCCATCACGCAAGTAGCAAAGCGCAGCACACAACAGTTAGGTTTTCAACCCTTGCCTCCTCTCTCCTTCCCACCTGTAGTAATGCCCAGTGTCTGCTGTTGCCATCTTTACGTCCATGAGTACTCAATGTTTAGTTCCCACTTGTAAGTGAGAACATACTGTCTTTGGTTTTCTGTTCCTGTGTTAATTCACTTAGGATAATGGCCTCCAGCTGTATCCATGTTGCTGCATACAACATGATTTCATTCTTTTTCATGGCTGCATAGTATTCCATGATGTATATGTGCCACATTTTCTTTATCCAAACCACTATTGATGGGCACCTTGGTTGATTCTGGTTTTGTTATTGTGAATAGCGCTGCAATGAACATATGAGTGCAGGTCTTTTTGGTAGAATTATTTATTTTCTTTTGTATATATACCCAGTAATGGGATTGCTGCGTCAAAACTATCAACAGAATAAACAGACAACCTACAGCATGGGAGAAAATATTTATGAACTATATATCAAACAAAACTCTAATATCAAGAATCTATAAGAAACTTAAACAATTTAACAAGCAAAAACCAAATAATCCCATTAAAAAATGGGCACAAGACATGCACAAACACTTCTCACAATAACACATGCAAATGGCCAACAAACATATGAAAAAGTGCTCAACATCGCTAATAATCAGAGAAATGCAAATCAAAACCGCAATGAAATATCTCACACCAGTCAGAATGGCTAGTATTAAAAAGTCAAAGCACGGATGTTTGCCAGGCTACAGAGAAAAGGAAATGCTTATACACTGTTGGTGGGAATGTAAATTAGCTCAGCCACTGTGGAAAGCAGTTCAGAGATTTCCTTCGTATCTGTTATGTCAGCCTCGCTTTCTGGTCTATCCTACAAGCTGGATGCAGGCCTCTCTTAAAGCTCTCACCCATAGGGCCAACTATCTACTGTGCCTCTATACTTTGTATGTTTCCCAGGCACATCAGACTCAAAGAGTCTGACACACACCATTGTCTCACCCAAATACTTCTCTCCCACCCTGTCGCAGAGAACATACCACCAACAGATCCAGCTCAAATTGAAAACCAGGGGGCTCACCATGATTTCCTCTCTCACTTCACTGCGCCAATGCCCTTCTAGGTCAACCTCCAGATAATTACCTTCTCGATGCTGTGGACTCCACCTCTAGGTCTCTCATCCAAATTCTCCTCTGCTTCCCATGCCTACTGCCCAAGTCTAAGCCAATCCTCTTCCTCCTATATTACTGCAACAGCTGCATCACTAGTTTCCTGGCCTCTCCTCTCCTACTAACAAATCTTTTCCCTCACAGAGAAAATCCCAGGGATCCTTTTAACGGCACATCTGAAATGAAATTTTGACTCCCTTTCATGTCTTTCTATTGGTTTCAGTATAGCATCCAAACTTCTTAGAGTTACGGGATAAGCCTTGCTGACCCTGGTTTCTGCTCAACCTGCAAAGCTGTAGATGCTGAAGGTACAAGAAACTAGAATCAGAAAACTGACATCTGTCACACGACTGCATCACACTGAGTACTGTTCTGGGTGCTTCATGCATATTCCCATCCTGACATGTCCCCTATAAATTGATCTATAAGTTTATCTATCAGCCCTAGGTTGATCTCAGGCTTATAGCATTTTTCTTATTGTTTAATATGTCTATTTCAGAAAACAGAATGTCAACCATGTCTGTTCCATTGAAGGTCCAAATTAATTTCCGTTTAATCAATCACTGCTTTTGTTTCTTAATCAGCAAGTGTGAGCCATTTGTTCTATGCCTGCTACCTTCTGGGTGTTTTATCTTTAAGGTATCTTAACCTGTATCAGCCGATAGTACCCATAAGTAAAACTCCACATTTTTAAAAACCATACTGAACTCCTTAGAATTAGGTTTGGTTGCATGTGATGAAAAACCCAAAATATTAGTTTAAGAAAACTAGAAGTTCATGTCTGTCTCTCCTAAAATAAGTCCAGAGACAAGCAGTCCAGTGTGATATGGCGGTTTAATAATCAGAGGAGACCAAGCTGCTTTTTTCTTATTGTGCCACCTTTCTTAACTTCCTGCCTCTTAGTCCAAAATAGTTGTTGGGCTCTAGCCCTTATATCTGCATTTCAACCATATGCAGGAGCAACAGAAGAAGCAAAGGGTTTGTTCCAACTGTCTTTTTAAGGACGTTAACCACATGACAACATCACTTAAATTTTAATGGACAGAGCATGCCCACGCTTTGCTGGAAAGAAGGCTAGGAAATGTCTTTATTCCAGCTTCCATTGCCCAGCTAAAGATGGAGGTTCTGAGAGAGATCCAAGATGGCCGATTAACAACAGCTCAGGATTGTAGCTCCCAGTGAAAGAGCAGAGAGCGAGTGGACGCCGCACTTTCAGACGAATTTTTGTTGCCCACAGACTAGGAGATTCCCGGCGGAGGAGCCACACGGGTCGCCAGCGCGACTTTTTTGGCCGGCGC